>CM019065.1:243519225-243649289 GCA_009667805.1 Leptobrachium leishanense
AAGATTCTCACCTCTAAATGACCTGTGCTCTCAAACGGCGTAAACAACAGATGTTTAATTAGTGTTTGGAAATAACATATGCTTCTAATTAGTCCGTCTCATGAATTTGATATATTGTATGCAGACTGGGGGTGCCAGGTGTTGTGTGTGGGTCTGTGCTGTGATGGCGATGTTTCCATTCATCCTACAAAGCCGCCACTTCACGGGCAGGTTATGGGGACCTCCTAGGCACGATATTTTGAAGGAATTTTTCTTTTTTATTCTTAACCCTTATTTTATGGAAACTCACTGTTCCTTTAACCCTTTCACTGCTGAGGCATTTCACCGCTGTGTGCTGAGCTAATTTTTACCGCTTTCGCTCATCATGTTTAAACGCGATTTGAAGCCACATTTTTTTATACGACCCAGACATATTATACATCGTTCTTTCCGGCAGACTCGGCAGATTCATAATATATCATATTTATATGTATACGTCATGTTCTGCCTGTATGTTCTGCCTGAATTTTTAATCATCTGCAGCGTGTAAAGTGTTTTTTTTCACCTTTTATCACATGAACATTTGCGGTTATATTTTCTATGGGGTGCGCTTGTACAAAAATTAGAAATGGGGACTTATTACTTTTTTTGGGGGGAATTATGTGATTTTTAGCAAACGCACAACATAGAAAAAAATCATTATTGCAGCATCATTGTTCACATTGTAATTGAAATGTGAACAATATTTCTTTTTTTCTCCTACTTTATACCTGGTCATGTTGGGTACCATTTCGATTGACACCCTCCATGACCCCCTAGCTGCCACGGTTCTGGAAATATCGGGGTTCAAATGAACCCCCTATCTCCACCAGAGGATTCCGGGCACCGCTTAAAAGGGGAGAGTCTCCCCTTTTAAGCGGTGCCTGGCTTTAGCCGCTTAGGCACCGGGTCGCACTTCAGCACCTTGTGGCGCCGAACTGCGGCCTAGCTCCGGTGGGGGCCACCATCTTGGATGGCGGCTCCACCCCCGGGTCCCCCCTCACTGCCTGACATTCTCACGCATAGCGTGATGACATCAGATAGCCGGGGAATGCCTGGCTTTTTTTGTGGGACCTCCCGATCGGGAGAGAGAGGGATCTGAACGGACCCCCCCTCCCTTCCAGGTGATCTCCCGGCATTGCCGGGGGCAGGGCCGGCGCTAGCATAAGGCGACACAGGCGGCCGCCTTACTATCTGGCTTCCTGCCAGTTTGTGGGGGCAGAATTCCCGGCCCGAGTGGCACCATCTTGCTCAGCCGGGGAGACCCGGCGCAGCGCTAGGGGCTGAACCACCTGACCAGCGCCGCACGCGATCTCGCGAGAACGCGGCTGTGCTGGTCATGAGGTTCCCACCCGGCGAGCGGCAAAGCTGCATCATATCAGCGGCCGCTCGCCACCATGAGGAACGCTGGGGGGCCTGGCAGCAGGTGAGAGCTGGGGGCAGATATATCCATATGTGAGCTGGGGGCAAATATCTCCATATCAGCTGGGGCAATATATACCCATGTAATCTGGGGGGAAATATATCCATGAGTTAGGGGCAAATATATCCACATGTGACCTGGGGCAAATATATCCATGAGCTGGGGGCAAATATATCCATGAGTTGGGGGCAAATATATCCACATGTGATCTGGGGCAAATATACCCATATGAGCTGGGGGCAAATATTTCCATATGAGCTGGGGGCAAATATTTCCATATGAGCTGGGGCAAATATCTTTATATGAGCTGGGGCAATATATACCCATGTAATCTGGGGGCAAATATATCTACATGTGATCTGGGGGCAAATATACCCATATGAGCTGGGGGCAAATATACTTATATGAGCTGGGGGCAAATATACTTATATGAGCAACCCTAGTGTGTGTATATATATATGTGTATATATAGAGATTATCGTGGCACCTCTATCCTGATTGGCTTGTCATGACATGGATGGGGGGGCACCAAAATGCACCTTCGCCTGACTAGATAAAAATGCTTGCACCGGCCCTGGCCGGGGGTCGCCTGGAAATGACGTCATCATGCATGGCGCGATGACGTCATTTACGTCGGGAGGAGCTTGACTTCAGCGTCTGAGGACGCTGAAGTCAGAACGCCGCGGGACCCCGGACAGAGAGGTGAGTATCTCCGCCGGGGGTCCCGCAAAGCTGATGACGTGTGGGACACGTCCTCCTCAGCATACAGCGGGAGTAACTGAGGACGTGTCCCATACGTTGTCAGCAGTGAAGGGGTTAAAAACATCTTTTTTTTAAAACTTTTTGTCTTTGTTTCCAGTCCCCCAGGGCACTACCTGGACCCGGACATTGTTTTTATAGGTTTCTATACATCCTAGAAATCCGCCACTTCACGGGCAGGTTATGGGGACCTCCTAGGCACGATATTTGAAGGAATTTTTCGTTTTTATTTTTAACCCTTATTTCATGGAAAACTCACTGTCCCTTTAAAAAATTTTTTTTAAACTTTTTGTCTTTGTTTCCTGTCCCCCAGGGCACTACCCGGCCCCTCATACACCTTTTATGGCAAATATCTAGCATATATGCCCTCTTGGAGGGCACTCTAAAAATCGAACTTTGAGTCCCATTAACGTATTGAGTACGTGTTCGAGTTCAAATTCGAACTTTTGAAAAGTTCGAGTTCAAATGCGAACCGAACTCGGGGGTGTTTGGCTCATCCCTATTTGTAATCATGTGTTCGGGTTTCAGCCCTCCTCCCACCCAAACACATGATTTGGAACAGACCAGGCCTGGACTGAATACCAGCAAATGCCTGTGTGAGTGCATATCTGTGAGAACCTGTGTGAGTGTATACCTGTGAGCGCCTGTGCCTATGTGTCTGACTGTATACATGTGTGTACTTGAGAGTCTGAGTGTATCTGTGTTAGTTTCTCCAGGTGTGTTTGTGTCTCCGTCAGTGTGAAAACCAAATCTGGATACCGCACATTTGTAGTATTTGGGTCTGTGGTCTGGGGTCCCTGAAGAATGTATGAGCAAGTGGTGATCCACCCAACTCCAGGACTAAGGGAGTTTTATTCCACCCAACTGGACCCGGCAACGTTGACTCAGAATGAGTCTTTTGTCAGCTTGTTGCACATGATTCTTATCATGAATCAGTATCGGGGGAAAAAAAACATTTCTGAGAACCTGATATGAAGTGAGTTTACAAAATCACCTAAAGAATCTATATTCCCTTCTTGTCCCGCAGTGCAGAGGACGGCACAACCATCATGACCACCTCCTGTTTTCTCTTGCATTAGGACACTGAGACAGCGTACAGCCACAATGTGCATGTGTAACTGAATGCTTACTTGGCGACATATGGCTATCAGAAGGAGACCTCAGTCATCCTTCATACAAATAAAGATTGTATACTCTACATGAAATTAATATGCCGTGCAACGTTTAAGTGTTCTGGTTTGGCTTGAAGGAAAGGTGCCAACCCTACCCAGTACATGTGAACAGGCCCAGGGAGTACCACATCATGCACAGCGGCAGCCAGGGATAGAGTTTGACTGTCTCAAACTGCCCAGGCCCCAAATGTCACAGAGCACAGAGGATGGTAAATATTGTAAAAAAAGTTTTTAAAAAGTGCAGATAATATAGGCTGGATGGACTCAGATACACACACCACACTTTACTGTGGGTTTTATTGCTGTGGTGCTCTGCGATATGCTAAAATACACTGCACATTTATGTAGAGAAACAGATTCTGTAACACCGACGTGGGCGAAGATTGGTGTGGTTTGTGGGTGTGGCACAAGGAGCCCCATGACTTCCTATTGCCTGGAGGCCCCATGAATTGTCAGTCCACCCCTGGTTGCCAGTACACATAGTTTATTCATTGTGACTAGGGGCAGGGTAGTAGATCACAAACATATCAGCCAGCGGATGGAGGACTCCCTTGTCCCTGAGGCAGGGGCGGATCCAGACACAGGTTTCAGGGGGGGCACTCTACCAGTTTTGGCTAAGAGCTGGTATTGGGTTCGCAGTGACAGGCAGAGATGCGCCTAATCGCAAGCTTTGCTCGTTACACTCACTCTCCCCAGAGTATTGCACAGGGTCTGTCCTCATGTGGCTCAGGAGCGAACCCTTTACATACGAGGGGCCCAGGGTACCCCCCTCACAGCACATACCCCTTGAAGCTATGCAGTGTAGGGTAACCCAGGTGTGGACTGCCCTTTGCACCCTTTCCATGCTGGCAGGACACACATCGCACCCCATCTGCGCAGCCCTGTGAACCCTTTTCATACCAGGGGTACCCCCTTCCCAGCTCACATGTAATATATTGCCCCAGCTCACATGGATATATTGCCCCAGCTCACATGGATATATTACCCCAGCTCACATTTTATATATATTGCTCCAGCCCAACTCACATATGGATATATATTGCCCCAGCTCACACATGGTTATATAGTACCCCAGCTCCTCACATGGATATATGGTGCCCCAGTTCCTCACATGGATATATACTGCCCCAGGTCACATGGAGATAGTGCCCCAGCTCCTCACATGGATATATAGTGCCCCAACTCCTCACATGGCTATATAGTGCCCCAGCTCACATGGATATATAGCGCCCAGCTCACATGGATATATAGTGCCCCAGCTCACATGGATATATAGCGCCCCAGGTCACATGGATATATAGCGCCCCCGCTCACATGAATATATACTGCCCCAGCTCACATGGAAATATACTGCTCAGCTCACATGGATATATACTCCCCCAGCTCACATGGATATATACTGCCCCAGCTCACATGGATATATACAGGCCCAGCTCACATGGATATATATAGGTCCAGCACACCTGGATATATATAGGTCCAGCACACATGGATATATATATATATAGGTCCAGCACATATGGATATATACACTATATTGCCAAAAGTATTCACTTACCTGCCTTGGATCGCAGGTGGTGTCAGTGATTATTATTCAATAAGAAACTTATACGAGACACAAATATCAATCGTTTATATTTCCTACAAATTCTCCTAAATTCTTTTAATTGTCTGTGTTTTGCATTGAAGAATACACTAATCAATAATCGGATAAAAATATATATATTTATTATGTATACAAAAGAGTTTCAAATCTCATATCATAAACAAAATTTTATAAACCACAAAATCCATTAGCACATAGAAACTAGCTTCACAATATATGTATCACCTGTTAGTAACTGCATATATGATTAATATAATTTACCTTATCAGTTAGTAATTATACACAAATGGTTAATAAACATTTCTGCTTAATGAAAACAATTAACATGTATTTCCCAGCAAACCAATGTTTAACAAACTAGATCTTGTAGAGATATATGTATCTCTCTATGCTACTTGGATCAACAAATGATGAGCTATCACTTATTCTATTTTTAGAATGATAAGTAATAAAAACGTATTTAGTGAATCCTCCCCTAATATTGAGAATTAAGCTTCTAATCTTCTGCTTTTTATTTTGTAGTTATATAATTCCTTGCTTATTAATTTCAATCACAATAATTTCCAAATTCAATATATATATCGGTATATCAATCTTTACAACAGTTTCTTTAGGATAAATCCTTATATCCAATTCTTCTTCATATCTCTATCTGCAGATATAGAAATATTTTGTAGACTTTAGATCTAACAGTAATCTGAGAAATCTCAGTCTATCTGTTGCAAGAAATACTCCAAATATATATAATTACATTAATCTGAATAAAAATAGCTTTCATACATTACCTCCAATCTGGATTAAATGAGTTACTGCCTTGGAATATTCTTTATGTAATATTGTTTTTGCAATATGTGAAAATTATCAATATCAGATAATCAATACATGGGAGTTAGAGATTTGGTGTGAGTTAGAGATTTGGTGTGAAATCTTGAGTGCATTGTCCTGGGATGGTCTGCTAGCCTTGTGTGTAAGTCTCTGAATGCCTCATGTCCTGGAATGGCTGACTGCATTGTCGTATCTCCAATTATAGTCAATTTGACGTCACTGGCAATCTATTCATTATATTAAATATAATATTTACTATCCTCTAGAGGGCAGTATTGCACTTCAGATTATTTCCACATTTAATTTTAATATCTCTCCTCTCATGTCAAAAGGTCAATCTGACTCACAAAGACCCTCTATTTTCAAAGTAGACTTTGAGTCTATCCTGCCAGAATAAAATTTATGCCTCCACTCCTCTCAAACTGAGTAAATTCCTTTCTCTGTTAAAATCACAGAATCTCTTATTCAGTAATTATCTATTTACCTATTATACTCGCTACAATATAAATTGGAGCATCTATTTTCTACTGTAAATATAATAAAATATACCTTGATTATAAAAATATATTTCGTGAATATAATTATACATTTCAAAAATTTTAACTTTTATTTTTCCTATACCCAAAGACAAAATATCTTTTTTGTTTTAAAGACTTTAGACAAGTCAATAAATTTAAATGTGACATGTCTGGCACTTAGCTTCAGCATTATTTCACACAAAGACATTTTAAGGTTCCCTCATGTCTGGTATTTTTAGAAAAAATTTAGGTTTCACCTAGCCGTGAACTATTTAAAAAAAATCTCTGATCATTTCTAAAACTAGGGAAAATTTAAAAAAGAAAAGACTTTCTATTTAAAACAAAATCGCTACAGGCATCCATTTTAATTTTTCCTCATTCTAATATACCCAACATAACCCCCCTTTGGTTTCATCTGTTCCTTTTAAGAGAACTGGATGGAAGCATGCAATATTTCCACCTTTTACCAATTAGGCTAGGTTTCCACCTTTCGCAACACGTTTTTCTTCTTTCATCCATTTAATAATTGAAGATACAGTGTTTTTAAACTTCAATGTACGTACTTTCTTTGATAGTACAATCATCCAGACAGTTAGAAACATAATTACTATACAAATCACAATCTCTGTTATTTTCGGCCCGTTATAAGCAGATAGCAATTGATGATCAAGCTGTGAATACATTGGAGCATAAATCGTTAGATTATCTTTCTTTATTAGAAGTTCAATGGTATGATCAGGCTTGTTCTGTAGCAGAAATTTCAAATCCGGATTGATAAGTATCTCTCGCCCTTGGAATGCATCGACAATTTTTATCTCGTCATACCACACTTCATTTCCGACCGGATAAAGAGTAACGTCTCCGATAACAACTCTTGATTCTTTAGGAACTTTTACAAGAATCACTGGTGTAGGTATCAACACTTTCTTGTTTTGTACCAGATCCTTCCGGTAAATATTTGCTTCTCTTTCTATGTAAAACAGCAGTTGCAATAAAATATGCGGCAAATCTTTTCCTTCGGTGGTTCTTGTACATAGCAATAAATGGTTTCCTGGCTTTATCCAGCATGTCTTTCAGGCTTGCATGAGCTTGATTGCATGGGACTTTAGCATTGGATCTGCTTGGAATTGTGCCGAAAACAATAGAATTGTCCAGATAATAGCAATCTCCTTGGTGGTCCGACTCATTTTTGCGGATTAGCGTCGCAGTTCGGATTAACCACTTTTCTCTATTTCTGTTGAAAGAAAGAGTATAAATAACTATTCATAGACTAGCGATTTCACTCAAATTCCCTATAGAGACTCTGATCTCTGATTAAATTTCATTAACCGTACGGATCTAGTCTATCTACTAGCTTGAGTTAAACATCTGAATGCTGGGAAGAAGAATCACATATTAATTAAAACATCACTTCACATGATACCAGTTAAGTGTCTTCTGCTGGTCCATTTTCACATTCCTGATGAGATCTAGGATGACAATCATGCAATTGAGCTTGGCAGTTTTATTTCTTATAGAAATACATAACATACATTTTCCAATAACATTATGACTGTCTCTGTCATTATCTAGATCTGTTATCCACTCATCTTGAGGATTTGGGTATCTGATCACTTTAAAGTTAGCTATCTTCCTGGCGCAAATCTACCTTAGCCATTTTTTCTCTAGCTAAACTATTTACACGTATAGGGAAAAAATACCTCTTCATTTATCTTCTCTATTTCATTTAAGAACTGAGAATGGTCACTATGCCCATTTGGTTCTGTCTCCCTCTTGTGGAGGTGAATAATTAGCACATCATTTTCCAGACATATATCTCGAATTCTCTCAGGGAGAACACATATAGTGTTATCTTCCTGCTCTCCTGGAGTCAGGGGCTTTGGCCTTAAGAAAGAGATATCAGGTGTCTGGCTATTTCTGAAGTGCACTTCAATAGAATCCGGCCTTTCCTCAATCACGTGTCAGTTACGCTGAGCGTGATGGGATTGGGATCTATCGTAGCTGATTGGAGCATTTACTTGGGACCAAATAACCTCATTGATAAAATCAATGATTGGATTTAACCTTTTGAGAAGGTCCATTACAATAATTAGGCGATTTTGGGGCAGATCCACAATAAGCGTTGGATACCGAGTTACTTTATTCCCCAATTTAAAATCCAATTTAGCTGTGCCCAGAACTTTCAGAGATGTGCCACTCACACTCACTAGATTAGCATTAGATTTATCTAATCTAGGCTTCCTGGAGGACAGTTCTTGAACCTGATCAAAATAATTAGCTGATACTAATGTAACCTGGCTTCCATGTCTAGCAAGGACGTAATATGTGGTAAATTATCTTGTAATTCTACATTCACATAATATCAGTCTTCAATGCTATGCAATTTACAGAGAAATTTAGAGTGAGTTCTGAAATTAGGTTTTGTACAGATTTTACCGACAGAATTTCCTCTCTCAGGCATGCTCTTGGCAGCTGTGCTGTCCTTCTTGGATTCAGTCTTCTCAGCTTGCTCGCACTTAGGTTGGAGAGATAAAATACATTTTCCTTCCCTTGACAGGGAAGGGGTTAAATCATCAACCATACAAACATTTGTACTAACCATTTCATCATCACTTTCTGGTAAATTGTCATGGACACTGGTTACTTCATAAGAATCATCATCTAGTCACTGGTTGGGTGGGGCTGCAGGTGTTGCATCACTTACAACCTGACCAAGGTTATTTCCAGTCATCAACTGAGTGATCTGATCCAGTTTTTATGTCAACACACGGAAATTTTCCTGCATTTGGCCAATACGCTGGCGTACATTATATCTCCGCTTTCTATTCGTCCTTGGGGACGAAGCTTGCGCATTCTCAGACTCATCAGATTCAGTTTTACCTCTGGTCGCTTCCTGTCTAGGCACATTTTCCCTTGATTTAACCCACTGACTTCTAGGTATCCATTGCTTCCTAGATTGAAATTTACTTCCTGAATTTTCTCTGGCAAACCCTCTTTCCTGATCTGGCTTAGATTTCTCCCTTTTAGGTGTGGAGTCACGCACAATTTCCGCATAACTCTTTTTCTGGGACTCAAATTTAATATCACCTTTTTAACGTGAGTTTCTGCTATTTCCTCAGGTGAGTTTTTCACTCTTTTCCCCTGAGTTTCTTCACTATATTCAAATACAGTAAATAGGGTCATACTTTCTTTTAGTACCCAATCCAAACCATTTCTTGGGTCATAATCTCTTGCAAAAATAACCTTTATTTTATTTGGCAATGCGTCATAAAATAATTGGATAAATTCAGGGTTTTCAAAATTTGGGTTTCTTTCAGCCAAGCTGTACACATTTTTAAAGACTGAAAGAAATTCACGGGGACTTTGATTAGGTCTACATTTTAGAGTTAAAATTGCTCTTTTCGCAGCTAGGCTGGTGCGGTGAGGCCCAAATTCAGATTTGACCTCGGAGACTATTTTACTCCAGTTACATATACCAGATTCTTTCAAAGACTGAAAAAAATACCTATGTTTGCCTTTAAAGACCCATGGGATAAACTCAATTTTCTGAGCATCTGAAGTGATATCTAAGACTGATAATGCTTCTGCAAACATCTCTAAATAGTTTATGATTTTTGGAGATCTCTTTTGGTCCCAGATCCCTACTGAGTTTTTTAAGAAATGGACAATTCTCGTTAAATCCTGCACTTTATGAGATTTCTTAATAGGCTGTGGCTGGCTAGAGTGATGTGATATGAAATACTCCTGTGTAAGAGGCTTCGCTCTTTTTTCATCATGAGATTTAGTTTCACTTTCGCATTCACTCTCGCATTGCAGCGATCTGTCACCAGGCCTAATTAGTAATGAGTTATAGCTCCCAGCTTTCAAAGGGAACTTCTCTAAGGAAGGCGTTTTAACCCTTCGAGCATCAGCTTCAACCTGACGTAACTCATCAGCAAATTTCTCATGTTCGAGTTTCAATCTCGCCAATTTTGCATTCAGTTCCTTATTTGAATTTGATAACTGATCACTCTTATCTTGCAATTGATCTTTCTCTTTTGCACACACTTTCAACTCCATTATCATTCGTTCTGACTCATCTTTTAATTTATTTACGGTATCATGCAAGTCACGATTTTTATTTTCTAAACTGTCTCTGGTTTCTTTGTCATCATTCAATCTCTTGTTCATTTCTGCGATCAAGTATATGCATTCAGGCACAAATTTGATGACAAGAATCTCTTTGTCTTTCTTATTTGTGGCTGCACTTATCCTTCGCAAACACTCAAGAAAATTTGACTGATCTGACCAGCTTGAACAGCATAACTAGAAACATTTGATTGCAATTCCTTTATCCAATCAAATAAATAGTCTGTGACGTGTAACTTGTCCTTTAGATAAGACATAACATCTATCAATACTATTTGATCTGCATGTATATGTACATCTTCATGAGTCTCAGATTCTGACTCTGACATTTTTTACACTGTTTAGTAGACAACCGTAAAACCACAAGTCAAAATACTACAACAAGGAGTCAAAATATATATATATATTTTACCTCTGTCTAATCAGACAATACTGACAGTTATATTCCAAACAAAAACTACAATCTTGGTTCAGTGCCTCCAATATTTGTATTGGATTTATCTCGGCAGCTGTCTCCAATATGTCAGTGATTATTATTCAACAAGAAACTTATACGAGACACAAATATCAATCGTTTATATTTCCTAGAAATTCTCCCAAATTCTTTTAATTGTCTGTGTTTTGCTTTGAAGAATACACTAATCAATAATCAGATAAATATATATATATTTATTACGTATACAAAAAAGTTTCAAATCTCATATCATAAACAAAATTTTATAAACCACAAAATCCATTAGCACATAGAAACTAGCTTCACAATATATGTATCACCTGTTAGTAACTGCATATATGATTAATATAATTTACCTTATCAGTTAGTAATTATACACAAATGGTTAATAAACATTTTTGCTTAATGAAAACAATTAACATGTATTTCCCAGCAAACCAATGTTTAACAAACTAGATCTTGTAGAGATATATGTATCTCTCTATGCTACTTGGATCAACAAAAGATGAGCTATCACTTATTCTATTTTTAGAATGATAAGTAATAAAAACTTATTTAGTGAATCCTCCCCTAATATCGAGAATTAAGCTTCTAATCTTCTGCTTTTTATTTTGTAGTTATATAATTCCTTGCTTATTAATTTCAATCACAATAATTTCCAAATTCAATATATATATATATCGGTATATCAATCTTTACAACAGTTTCTTTAGGATAAATCCTTATATCCAATTCTTCTTCATATCTCTATCTGCAGATATAGAAATATTTTGAAGACTTTAGATCTAACAGTAATCTGAGAAATCTCAGTCTATCTGTTGCAAGAAATACTCCAAATATATATAATTACATTAATCTGAATAAAAATAGCTTTCATACATTATTTCCAATCTGGATCAAATGAGTTACTGCCTTGGAATATTCTTTATGTAATATTGTTTTTGGAATATGTGAAAATTATCAATATCAGATAATCAATGCATGGGAGTTAGAGATTTGGTGTGAGTTAGAGATTTGGTGTGAAATCTTGAGTGCATTGTCCTGGGATGGTCTGCTAGCCTTGTGTGTAAGTCTCTGAATGCCTCATGTCCTGGAATGGCTGACTGCATTGTCTTATCTCCAATTATAGTCAATTTGACATCACTGGCAATCTATTCATTATATTAAATATAATATTTACTATCCTCTAGAGGGCAGTATTGCACTTCAGATTATTTCCACATTTAATTTTAATATCTCTTATCTCATGTCAAAAGGTCAATCTGACTCACAAAGACCCTCTATTTTCAATGTAGAATTTGAGTCTATCCTGCCAGAATAAAATTTATGCCTCCACTCCTCTCAAACTGAGTAAATTACTTTCTCTGTTATAAAATCACAGAATCTCTTCTTCAGTAATTATCTATTTACCAATTATACTCTCTACAATATAAATTGGAGCATCTATTTTCTACTAGACATGTGCATTCGTTTTAGTACTAAAACGATTTAGTCCGAATTTTGGGATAATTTAGTTTTCGTATGACTCAAGAGATACGACATCGCTCAGTACAAAAAACGAAAGAAACTAAAATAAAATGCACTACATTTTAGTTTCAGTCCTTTTTGTGATATTACATTGAGGAGTGAAGGAGACCAGCAATGAAGAGCGCAACATCCAAAGTTCTGCACCCTCCACATGCCAATGCAGTAGGATGTTCTTTACAGAGAGGGGCATTAATTAATGCAGGAGGATGTTCTATACATTATACAGAGAGGGGTATTAATGCAGGAGGATGTTATATACATTATAGAGAGAAAGGTATAAATTGAGGAGGATGTTCTATACAGAGAGGGACATTAATTAATTCAGGAGGATGTTCTATACATTATACAGAGAGGGGTATTAATTAATGCAGTTGGATGTTGTATACATTATACAGAGAGGGACATTAATTATTGCAGTTGGATGTTGTATACATTATACAGAGAGGGGTATTAATTAATGCAGGAGGCTGTTATAAACATTATACAGAGAGGAGCGTTTTTTTCTAGCCCTTTAAATCCAGTGGCTGTGAGCTCTGAGATCGGCTGCTTGTTATATTATCTCAGTACAATGTATCAGGCTCGGATGTTACAGTAACTGACTGTAACAGCGCTCAGAGTTTCAGTAAAACAAGGAAATAATATTGTTCTAACCTCTTATATATAAAAATATTATTTACTAGTTTTACTGAAACTCTGAGCGCTGTGATGAGCAGCAGCCAGTTACTGCAACAGCTTTGCCTGACACGGGGCAGTATTACAATGTTGTTGCTAACTTAACCAGAGCTGTTGTAAACGTAAAACCTCTATAGGCAATAATGGCTCTGGTAAGTTTACAACAGCTCTGGTTAAGTTAGCACCAACTATGTAATATGGCCCACATTGTGCTGAGAGTGAGAGATACTGCAACAAGCAGTGATCTCAGCCCTCTGAGGAGCCACTACAATAGTAATTGTATCCATTGGTTTTTGGATGAATGAAATTAGTTTTCATACTAAAGAACTGAAAACGAATTTCTTTAGCTACTAAATAAATTGCATTTTAGTACTAATCCATTAGTTTAAAACGACATTTTGTGCTGTGCACATGTCTATTTTCTACTGTAAATATAATAAAATATACCTTGATTATAAAAATATATTTTGTGAATATAATCATACATTTCAAAAATTTTAACTTTTGTTTTTCCTATACCCAAAGACAAAATATCTTTTTGTTTTAAAGACTTAAGACAAGTCAATAAATTTAAATGTGACATGTCTGGCACTTAGCTTTAGCATTATATCACACAAAGACATTTTAAGGTTCCCTCATGTCTGGTATTTCTAGAAAAAATTAAGGTTTCACCCAGCCATGAACGATTAAAAAAAAATCTCTGTTCATTTCTAAAACTAGGGAAAATTTGAAAAAGAAAAGACTTTCTATTTAAAACAAAATCGCTACAGGCATCCATTTTAATTTTTCCTCATTCTAATATACCTGACAATGGGTGAGCAAATACTTTTGGCAATATAGTGTATATATAGAATACAGGAGGGTTGAGGTCACGCCTATTCCCCAATGGGGTGGCTGCAACCACCAAATGTGTCCAGCCCAGCAACATGTATAAAACATAACAAGGAGAAAAATGTAATCTGCGCTTATTCTCATTATACCGTGTGAAACAAAACACAATTAGAGGCTTTGTTTTTTTTTAATTAATTAAATTAGTTCATTAAAAGAGTAAGCTCACCCGCCAACGTCACGGCACCTCTAGTGAGGGTGAGTCCTATCCAAAATGAAGCCACAGGCTGCTGTGTAGCGAACCGTCACTGCCCACGCTGCTTTTCAGCCATGAGGCTGTCATGGAGCTGATGTAACGCTCCACGCTTCAAACCCCAAGAGTCTTTATGCTCATTTAGATCGTGGATTTTAAATCTATTTTACATCGTTTGGTTTTAGTTTAATTTCGTTTAGTGTAAAATGGCGTAGTTTTGGTTTTAAAATACTAATATTCCTGTAGGTAAATGTGTTTCTGTATAGCCAGTAAACAAGCTTTACTGCTGTGTAATTTATGCACCAGGGCTTTTCCCCTTATCTAGCTGCATATTTGATTCAAGAAGTCTGTGATTGTGTTTGTATTTAATCTGATGTGTTAGAACAATAGGTTATGCAAATGTTGTGTGAGCTAATGGCTAACGATTGTAAAGAGGAATGTTTATTGTAAATAACTGACATAATGTAATTAGTATATTGGTAGGACGAGGTGCGTCATTTATGCAAATTATGACTGTTGGCCTCCTGCATAAATGGTGGCGTTTTGTTCATTAAAAAGTCAGAGAACTCTCAGAGCTCAGAGAGAGAGAATCCTGTTTTAAAGCATACAGCCGCGCCTGGTGCCTTTATTACAAACTACGCTACACTATATACTCAACATCAGAAGGCACCGAGCGGCCTTCTGGAAATTCCTAACGGCTCCAGGGCAGAGGAACAGAAGCAGGCGGGTCAAGCTGCTCGAGGCGCTGAGGACAGCGCTCCCAGTAGCTGGGCTGACCGCAACGAAGGGGTGTCTGGAGAGTCAGGACAGACAGAAGAGAACGGTTCCGTCACAGAGGCAAACTGGTGGGTCATATTTATGCCCTACCAGAAAAGAATCCACCTTGGGATAAAAAAAAACAACGACACGGAGTGGAATCATGCTGCAATGATGACCTGGCTGGAGGCACAATATAACATACATAATACAGGAGGGTTGGGGGTCACGCCTATTCCCCGATGGGGCGGCTGCATCCACCTAATGTTTCCAGCCCAGCAACATGTATAATATATATATATAGTGCCCAGCTCACATGAATATATAGTGCACAGCTCACATGGATATATATATGCCCAGCTCACATGGATCTATAGTGCCCCAGCTCACACGGATATATATAGGTTCAGCTCACATGGATATATAGTGGCCCAGCTCACATGGATATATATAGTGCCCAGCTCACATGGATATATAGTGCCCAGCTCACATGGATATATATAAGCCCAGCTCACATGGATATTGTAGTGCTCCAGCTCCTCACATGGATATGTAGTGCTCCAGCTCCTCACATGGATATATAGTGCCCCAGCTCACATGGATATATATTGCCCCAGCTCACATGGATATATATCGCCCCAGCTCACATGATATATATATAGGCCCAGTTCACATGATTACATAGTGCCCCAGCTCACGCATGGATATGTATAGGCCCAGCTAACATGGATATATATTGCCCAGTCCACATGGATATATAGTGCCCAGCTCACATGGATATATAGTGCCCCAGCTCACACAGATATATGTATAGGTCCAGCTCACATTGATATATAGTGCCCCAGCTCACATGGATATATATAGTGCCCAGCTCACATGGATATATAGTGCCCCAGCTCACACAGATGTATATAGGTCCAGCTCACATGGATATATAGTGCCCCAGCTCACACAGATGTATATAGGTCCAGCTCACATGGATATATATAGTGCCCAGCTCACATGGATATATATTGCCCCAGCTCACATGGATATATAGTGCCCCAGTTCACATTAATATATATAGGCCCAGCTCACATTGATACATAGTGCCCCAGCTCACGCATGGATATATAAAGGCCCAGCTCACATGGATATATATTGCCCAGCCCACATGGATATACATAAGCCCAGCTCACATGGATATATAGTGCCCAGCTCACATGGATATATACAGGCCCAGCTCACATGGATATATATAGGTCCAGCACACATGGATATATATATAGGCCCAGCTCACATGGATATGCATAGGCCCAGCTCACATGGATATATATAGTGCCCTGCTCACATGGATATATATAGTGCCCAGCTCACATGGATATATATAGTGCCCAGATCACATGGATATATATAGTGCCCAGCTCACACGGATAAATATAGTGCCCCAGCTCACAAGGATATATAGTGGCCCAGCTTACACAGATATATAGTGCCCAGCTCACATGGATATATATAGGCCCAGCTCACACGGATTTATATAGGCCCAGCTCACATGGATATATATAGGCCCAGTTCACATGGATATATAGTGCCCCCAGCTCACGTGGTCCCAATCGGTCTCCTGCTGTCTGCAGTGTTAGGCCAGGCCCCTCCGAGTGTGTCAGGTTCTGGTTCTGGAGTGGAACCAGGTAGTGGGGATATGGCCCAAATGCGGTTACTACAGACAGGATAGTGGGTGGAGGAGGGTGAGTTGGAGGAGACTGACCAGATCCTTGAGGAGTAGCTGGAGACTGCAGACTGGAGGGACAATGGTGGAAACATGGTGGGAATCTTGGCACAGACACAAAAGGGGTAAAGGGTAATCCTACCACGAATTAAAATCACTTAGAGGTGCATGTTAAATGAACAAATAGTATTTGAATCAATTCACGCACATCAAAAAACAAGATCGTTATCACCGTTCCATGGGTATGATTTCCTCCTCAGGAACAATCAGCCAAGACCAAAGTTTCTCCAGTCAAAGGATTTTATTAATAAAAATAAAGATAAGACTGCTCATGCTCGACGCGTTTCGTCAAAAGACTTCATCAGGAGCAATATGTGCAGTCATAAGTACATGGTTAAAAAATATATAGAAATATATTCTGAAATCAATTCTGAACATCGCCATTTTATAATCACATTCATTAACATAATTGGTCAATTAAACCTCAAACAGCCCTCCCTTATTCATCACAATCACGTCAGCCTCGTTCCCGTGGTGTTTTCTCCCTCCACAGAAAACATGGTGATCGGGATCCCACTTCCTCCACGGCATCTGCCCACCTATTTCCTCGATGACGTATTTCTCATGCGACGCCTTTAATTTAACAGCGCATCTATGTCACAGCATTTTTCTCTAGAAGACCCGGCGTGTATTTTCTTCGTATTCTTCTTGCACTTGCAGAGGTGTCCATGTTTTCATACCAGACTGGGAAGACTGAATAGTCATCTTTTATTCCATTTTAATTCTAAAATCTCCTAATAAAAACAAAAACAGATTTCCCCGATATACGGGTTTTATGTCAATAATAACTCTTTTGACAGTTAAACATTGATCAGGCACAGAAGTATTAGAAATATAAATATATTTTTTTGGCAAGCAATTTGTGGGGCGAGCCATAAGAAAATTAAGAACACGTGTGCTAGAACATTATAATAATAGTAAGAATAAAAAAGATAATCATTCGGTACCCAAACACTGCAATAGCTGTCCACATTTTAAATTTAGAGACCTAAAATTTATGGGACTAGAGAAAATTGAACAAACATTGGAGAGGAGGGGATAGAAGCAAAAGGTTGGCTCAAAGAGAATCTTATTGGATCCCTAAGTGTATACACTTAAGTGTATGGCTCCTGAAGGGTTAAATGACGATATGGATATTTGCTGTTTTATATGAATAATTAATTGACCCTGTTATATGTTTGCTGATTGTTAAAAAAAAAAAAACACAAAAAATATTTCTAATACCTCTGTGCCTGATCAATGTTTAAATGTCAAAAGAGTTATTTGGCATTGTAAAATGGCGATGTTCAGAATTGATTTCTATACACTTTTATTTTTTAACCATGTACTTATGACTGCACATATTGCTCATGATGAAGTCTTTTGACGAAACGCATCGAGCGTGAGCAGTCTTATCTTTATTTTTATTAATAAAATCCTTTGACTGGAGAAACTTTGGTCTTGGCTGATTGTTCCTGAGGAGGAAATCATACCCAAGGTCCTAGGCACCCATGGAACGGTGATACTATTTTTTGATGTGCGTGAATTGATTCAAATACTATTTGTTCATTTAACATGCACTTCTAAGTGATTTTAATTCGTTGTAGGATTACCCTCTACCTTCTTCTTATTGTATACTGCTTACGGGTTACCGGGAGCCCGCAGAGGGAAGATCCTATCTTCATTAATAAGTTAAGTGATTCAGTGTGTGTTTTTTTTCTTTGCACAAAAGGGGTAAAACTGGATACAGGGAAATAGCTGACCAGGACCGCAGAGCTAGTTACCTCTCTCTGCTGGGAAGGGATAACAATACTGAAGCACAGAAGGAAAAGAGGGAGGGGACCTTATTTTAGGTGATGAAGGTGTGGTATGTTAGCTGTGTATTAACTGTTTATAGACCTGTGGTTCTAGTGCTGGGAGAGGCAGCACTTTTCCTGTGCTGCCAAGGTGCAGTTCAAGAGGGAATGGTGCCAGCCTGGCCCTTCTTCCGGTGACGGCGGGGTGAGGCATGACATATCCCTCCCCCTAAGGTTCTTGGCGGACCACGGTCTCATCAGATGCAGGGGTACAATCTGGAGTCAAGATGTGTGAGGATTCCACGATGGGGTAAACCTGCAATAAGCACCCCTGGATACACGGAGCAGTGTGAGGTTCAGTCTCTGGGCAGACGCTGGTTGGTAGAGGGTCTTGAAGGGAGACAGCCGGAGATTAACCAGATGCCAAGGAACAGGGGGATGACTTGATCCTGCGAGTCTGGTTAATAGGAGACCGTACCTTAGCAATAAACGAGGTCTTCCTAGGTACAAAAAAGTCACATGGGGGGTAGCCGGGGTGACAGCTGGTGCAGAGATGGTTCCGCCCAGGTATGCCCCACCGTGACTGGGTAGTCCTAGGCCGTGCCACCCTGCTAATGAGGGCAGATGGTCCTCATAGTCTAAAGTATCCCAGTCTGCCTCCAGAAAGTTATCAGAGCTTGGGTATTCTTCCATCCAGGGTTCTGGGCTGGAGGCATCCATGACCGGGTCAGAAGGTGGCACATAGCTGGGGGTCTGGAGGTCCTGCACTTGTGCACGCAGGAGGGCATGGTCAGTCCTGAGATTCTCCAGAACTGCAGTTAGGTCACTGACCTGACCGGTAAGGGTGGTGACGACGGATTTGGCCACTGAAGTTTCTGTAAGTGGGTTGGTGGTACCTCTAGTCGGTAATGCCTCAGCAGCATCCTCAGAAAGTGGAAAAGCAACTTGGGCGGGTACAGGAGGCATGGCAGAAACAAGGTTTGGCTGGCTGGTAGTGATGGGAGTTGCCCCCAGATTCAGGAGCGGCATAAGGTCCATCTGTTCAGGCGACCCTGCTTCCAGGAAACTGGTGGGTTCTAAATCCATGGAGGAGACCGATCCTGTCTCCTCAAATGCAGAGTATTCCAGCTCCATGGGTTCACCAGGCTGGTTAACATTAAACGTGGTTTCATGAAGGGCAGCGGTTAGAGAGACAGCAGGTCGTTTGATGGTCTCAAGTAATGGCTGCTTGAACTTGGTGAGGGAGGCCTTGGGTGGTGAGGATCTTTTGGGGGTAGGTTTCGGTGCGGGGGGCCTCCTTGGAACTGGCTGGAGCACTTTAGCAGGCTTGGGTGCTTTAGCCAGTTGGGTGAAGATACCGTAACCTTGGGTCGGGTGCATCTCTGGGCATAGGGGTTGTTTCAGACCTTTTCCCAGGGGATTGCTTCATGGAGGGTCTCACTGGGCAGTCCACGACCCAGTGGGAAAAAATCTCTGCAGTATAGGCAAAGGTTGTAGGTCTTCCTTCTGGTTCGCTCCTCAGCAGATAATGAAGCATGTTTTTTCTCTCTTACAGGAACGCACATTTTAGGTGAGGTGCCCCACAGTCTCAGCAGCATATCATTGAGAAATTTGACCAGGTGTCTGACAGCTTCATGGAAACTTCTCTGGATCAATTCCACCATATAGTGTAGCACCGCGGGCTCATACATATTTGGGCTTCAGTATTTGTCAGGTTCTGGTTCTGCGGTGGAACCAGGTAGTGGGGATATGGCCCAAAGGCGGTTACTACAGACAGGATAGTGGGTGGAGGAGGGCGAGTTGGAGGAGACTGACCAGATCCTTGAGGAGTAGCTGGAGACTGCATACTGGAGACTGGAAGGACAATGGTGGAAACACGGTGGGAATCTTGGCACAGACACAAAGGGGGTAAAACTGATACAGGGAAATGGCTGACCAGGAAAGCAGAGCTAGTCACCTCTCTCTGCTGGGAAGGGATAACAATACTGAAGCACAGAAGGAAAAGAGGGAGGGGACTTTATTTCAGGTGAGGAAGGTGTGATATGTTAGCTGTGTATTAACTGTTTATAGACCTGTGGTTCTAGTGCTGGGGAGAGGCAGCACTTTTCCTGTGCTGCCAAGGTGCAGTTCAAGAGGGAATGGTGCCAGCCTGGCCCTTCTTCTGGTGACGGCGGTGTGAGGCATGACAGAGTGCTTCTCACTGTGCGAGCAGCCGCCGGCATCAAGCTCTGCCGCTCGCCTGCGTGCTCTCAGTGTGCAGTCTGTGTGCTGGCTGCAGCAGGGAAGGAAGCAAAAGAAACTCCTGAAGACAAAAGGGAAGTACCTTTTCATTTTTTGTACCACTTATTGGCAAGCGGCCCAGCTGCCCAATATACAGTCAGGGCATTCTGTAAGTTTAGTTAGACTCCTTATGAAGGAGTAGGTGGTTGTTTTATATTTTTTTGTTTGATGTTTTTGCTGTACCCTGCTAATTTTATGACTGCACAATAAAAGAAAATTCAAACTACTCACCCTGACCTACAAAACCCTCACTAATGCTGCTCCTCACTACCTGTCCTCACTAGTCATCCGGTACACCCCAGCCCGCCCCTTAAGATCCAACAATGACCTGCGCTTGGTTTCCTACATCATTACCTCTTTATATGCCAGACTGCAGGACTTTTCTTGTGTGGCGCTGACTCTATGGAATGTGCTTCCTCGCAATATCAGACTGTCCCCAAATCTGGCTTCATTTAAGCGCTCCCTAAAGACCCTTCTGTTTAGGGTAGCCTACCACCTGACTCCGTAACAAGACATCTGACCAACCCAAAAACGGTCCTCACCTCTCCCTGCATTAACTCATCACTGCAGTCCCCCCTCCTGTTTCTAATCCCCTCACCCATCTATATTGTAAATTTCCACGGGAATAGGGCCCTCCTGTCCTCCTGTATTTGCTGGCAGGAATACTGACCTGCCTCCTGTATGTATTGTAGAATTGTCCTGTCTTTACCCATTGCATCTTTTGTACAGCGCGGCATAAAAAAATAACAATAATAATACTGATCCCTGCATCCAGTGCCTTCATCACATCATGTTGATGGGCAGTACATGAAAAATACTACCCTGTAGGTAAATCAAAGTGAAATCCCTGGTGACCTGCCATGATTAGGTAATGGATATTCCTCTTGTAGCATATGAATTATACATGTTACAGCTCTCTCTCTGCTGGAATTAGTACAGTGTCCAGGAAAATATGGTCTATCTGCAGTGCTCAAGTCTTTAAAAAAAATAAGCGTGGGAACTCCCAAAGATTTCTGTTCATTCTGGTCTTAACCCCTTTAGGACACAGGACGTGCTATGCCATCCTGCATCAAGCAGGCTTTAACGCCGCAGGTTGGCATAGTACATCCCGTGGGTCTGAAGTCCACCTCCTGTCGATACTCCCCTCTTTATGCAGGTCCCACGCAGTTCTGACTTCAATGTCAGATCAGTGTGATCAGCGTTTTTATACCATCCAAGGTGCACTGGCGTCAGCGCACTGGGCGTGATGATGTCAGTTTCAGGCGCCCCCCGCCAGAGCAGGGGGAGCGCCTGAAAGGGAGGGGGATCCTTTGGATCCCTCTCTCCCCATCACTTGATGTGTGATAACTGAATGCTAAGGAATGTTTACTGTAAATATCTAAATCTAACTGACCTAATGGAATTAGAGTTTTAGTAAGTCAATGTTCGTGGTTTGGTATGTAAATGATCCCTGTTGGACCACATAAATATGGTTTTCTCCATAAAGCAGATATAGTTCTTGGTTGATACATTCTGCTTGTCTGGTGTGTTATTTCCTCTGCACTATACCACTCTACTCACCATCAGAAGGCACTGAGCGGCCATCTGAAAGTCTGACCTAACATCAGGGCTACAGGTCAGGAGATCGAAAGTCTACAGATCCCTAGAAGCTGCTGTATCTTTGGCCCAGCACAAGCACAGATCCCTGACAGCCAGCCCAGGTCTCCCAGCAGGCAGAAGCAAGCGTGTCAAGCTGCTTGTGGCACTGAGGACCGCGTTCTCAGTAGCCGGGCTTACCGCAATGAGGGGGTGTATGGAGAGCCAGGACAGGCAGAAGAGAGCGGTTTCCATTACAGGGCCACCATCTTGGATGGCAGCCCCACCTCTGCCCGCCCCCATCAACTGACACATGGTGCGATGACGTCTGTTAACCAGGTAACCCCTAGCTGCCCAGGGATTTCTTAAGGAAATCCTATGATGGAGATAGGGGGGTTCTTTGGCAGCTAGAGAGTCATGTTTGCTATCATTGGAAAGGACAGAGCATAGCCTTTCCAATGTTATCCAACATGACCATGTTAAAAGTAAAAATGAAATTTAAAATAATAATAATATAAATTATTAAAAAAATTTAAATGTGTTCTTTTGTTTTATTAATGCAACACTATTGTTTGCATTTATATTAGAACTAGTTGTTCAGAATCCATGTCCACAAATTTGCTTTTCAATGTCCTATCCACAAGTATCTCTATAAACAAAATCCGTTTGTAACGCGTCCGTCATAGTCCGCAAGGGAGGGTTGAGTGAGCAGCTTTGATGGGTGCGCGCGCAGCTGACTGCGCATTAAAAACGCATTTATATATTAGATTGTAAACTCACGGGAGCGGCTCCTCTTCCCTCTTAGATTGTAAACTCACGGGACCAGGCTCCTCTTTCCCCTCTTAGATTGTAAACTCACGGGAGCAGGCTCCTCTTCCCTCTTAGATTGTAAACTCACGTGAGCGGCTCCTGTTTTCCCTCTTAGATTGTAAACTCATGGGATCAGGCCCCATAGATTGTAAACTCACGGGATCAGGCCCCCTCAGATTGTAAACTCACGGGATCAGGCCCCCTCAGATTGTAAACTCACAGGATCAGGCCCCCTCAGATTGTAAACTCACGGGATCAGGCCCCCTCAGATTGTAAACTCACGGGATCAGGCCCCCTCAGATTGTAAACTCACGGGATCAGGCCACCTTAGATTGTACTGTAAATTCATGGGAACAAGACTCTCTTTGATTGAGACATCCTGACCCCTAAGGGGGTCAGATCCCCTTAGCACAGCCCCCCAGCTGCTGTCAAGGCCTTCTCTTCCAGCAGGGGCCCTCCACAAATGGGTGGGGCAAGGTCCAGCCACTGAGCCAGAGGCACTATGCCAGGTTTGCTTCCCTTTGCTGGCGCAGAGACTCTGGACCTGATCCAGGAGGTGGAACCGGCGCCAGATGCATCCGCATCGCAGCCTGGACCCAGGGTCCGGGGGCCTCGCGTCCGAGCACCAGCCACATCCTGCCCACCGACCTCCAGGAACGTTGCCGGGCAGACGGTCCAGAGTGTGGCACCAACCATTGGCACCTCACGCCCGGTGCTGAAGCGCTTCATTTCGGGTGCGAGGGAGAGGCGCTTTATGCATGCCTCTCCAACGTATCGTCTTTTTTTTTTGGTCCTCGTGAAAGACGGCAATTGCCTGCGGCGACAGAGAAAACGTTTTTTTTTTTTGTTTTTTTTTAATATATATTTTTATTTTGTTTACAGAAGATTATTTTCCATACATTTGAATTCACTGTACACCAAAATTATACATGACCTTGCGGTTATCAACATATGACGGTGCAGTCATTTTCCATACATTGGAATTCACTGTACACCAAAATTATACAAGACCTTGCAGTTATCAACATATGACGGTGCATGCATAAACAATAAACATTTAACACGACCATGTTTCATCACTTGTTACTATCCTATATTAAGCAAGGGTCGTTAGGGTGTGTACGAAATTTAGACTCTAAGGTAAACGGGGGTATAACAATGAAATAAAACGATGCAATAAACACCCATCTCACTGTATTAACAAATACGCTTCTAGGGCCTATAAGTCGAAGCAGCGAAACACACGATTCAATGGGAGTCCTACGTCTTAGCTTTTCCAGCATAATACTATAATATTGACGGTTTTTAAATATCATGGCTACAACACCATCTCACTGGATCTTTTGCGGAATGTCTGTGGGTTTTGGCCCCCTTTTGGCTAAGAAATCTAACCACCAATACCATAAAGCGAAGTATTTATCATATTTGTTTTCTAGAGATAAACACTGTCCCTCCATCTCCCGCACCCCCTCCACTGCCTGTATCCATTCTGTAATAGAAGGTGGTTCCGTTGAGCGCCATTTTTTAGGGATTTGGGCTTTAGCCACATTGAATAGTTGGATTGCTAACGATTTTCTATAAGTAAGTGATGATAGGGGGACCAGGTGAAAAAGTGCCACTTGGGGGGATGGTATGAGTGCCAGATCAGTGATTTCATTTATTATGCGAAAGATGGCGTCCCAGTAATTTTTAATAAGTGGGCAGGTCCACCAGATATGCAAGAGAGTACCTGGCGACAGGGTGCATCTCCAACATCGGTCAGTGGCAGTTGGGAATATTTTATGTAGCCTAGTCGGTGTTAAATACCACCTGGAGAGAAATTTATAATGGGACTGTTGTATATGCAAACTTCTAGAGGCATGTGCCGCAGTCTGAAAATTTTTTCCCCAGTCATCCTCCGATATGGGTTCTATAAGTTCAGTATTCCATTTTGTGGCATAGGCCGGCAATGTTGGGGAAGAAGCGTCTAATAATGTGCCATATATCGTGGATAGAGTGTGTGGTAGAGGTGGGTCCATAACACAGAGAGTTTCAAACGGAGATTCATCTCTCCGTAATCCACTCAACTCTCCTATTGACAGCAAAAAGTGTTTTATCTGGTTATACCGAAAGCATTCTAGAGATGTATGTCTATCTCCTTTCAACAACACGTCTATATGTAATAATCCGGAGTCACCAATACAGTCAGTCAGTGGTAGATAAGGGCCCCCGACTGTCTGTGGTAGAAAACCGTGGTGCATTCCCTCTGGAAAAAGCGGGTTGTGTGTAACTGGCATGAATGGAGAGGGATGAGGGGATAGGGCCAGTGTCCTCCTCAATTTCCGCCATTTAAGAAGGGTAGGTGTTACTAACGGATGGTAGGAGTGTAGAAGGAATTTTAGGGGAACCGACTGCCATGGCAGGGTGGTTATGGGAACTTTTAGGGTTTTCTGTTCTAAGTTCACCCATAGTTTATGGGGTGGCGACTTAGACCAGTCGGCTAATTTCAAAAAAAGAGCTGCCGTATGGTATAGTTCCAGGTCTGGTAATCCTAAGCCCCCTCTATTGCGATGTCGAGTCATAACAGTATAAGGTATACGGGGGTGCATATCGTTCCATATGTATTTAAGAAAAGCGGATTTGAGCTGACGATGGAATGCTGGTGGAACCCCAATCGGTACTGATTGGAATACATACAAGAACCGCGGGAGGATATTCATTTTTAAGATGTTAATCCTTCCCAACCAGGAGACATTAGGGATGCGCCACCGTTTTAGATCATGTTCCACTTTCCGTAATAGCGGTTCGTAATTGGCAGTATACAATTTAGTTAAATCTTTTGGAGTGTAACCCCCAGGTACCGAAGCGAGTCAGCTCTCCATTTAAAGGGGAATTTCCTCGACACCTCCTCCCGCACCCCTCCCTGCACCCCCACTCCCATCACCTCACATTTAGCTCGATTGATCTGAAAATTAGAGAGTCTACCGTATGCGTCAAGTTCCCCCATAAGGTGTCTTAATGATTTTACCGGGTTCGTGAGGGTAAGGAGAATGTCATCGGCAAACGCCGCCACTTTATAGTGGTGGAATGGTAAAGGAAAGCCCGTAATTTGAGGGTGGTCTCTAATTCGTTGAAGTAGAGGTTCCAAGGTTAACACAAATAGTAGGGGCGACAACGGGCAGCCCTGTCGTGTACCGTTATGGATGTGCAAGTCCTGTGAGTATGTTCCATTTACTTTCAGGGAAGCCTTCGGGTTACTATAGAGGGACCTTATCCACATCAACCACCGTGGTCCAAAGCCTAATATAGACATTGTTTCCATCAGAAACGACCAATCCACTCGGTCGAAGGCTTTTTCTGCATCAATGGAGAGAAAGAGTGTAGGAGTCTTAGTATTACGTGCCATATGTACCAAAGCTATAGCCCTTTGTGTGTTGTCTCTAGCCTCTCTGGAAGGGATAAATCCCGTCTGATCTGGGTGTACCAGGTTATTAATTAATGGATTAAGACGTGTTGCCATCATTTTAGCCATAAGTTTCACGTCTGCATTCAATAAAGAGATCGGCCTGTAGTTCGTGACTTGAGTATGGTCTTTATCGGGTTTAGGGATGAGCATTATATGAGCTCTCAGGGTTGATGGGTCAAGACTGATATCATCATCAAGGGAATTAATCATTTTAAGGAGATGGGGACTCAGAAAGGGGAGAAACGTTTTGTAATAAGCTATGGTAAAACCATCTGGTCCCGGGCTTTTACCAGTGGCAGTGGACCGTATTGCCTCAAAAAGTTCTTTTGGTGTGAAAGGTGCCTCAAGGGTTTCAGCCACTTCTGGTGGCAATGATGAGTGGAGTGACTCCTTTAAGTAAGCACGTATGTCCACTTTACTAGGGGGTGAATCTCTCAAGCAGTAAAGTGAGGAAAAATATTTATAGAATGTAGCTGTGATATCTCTAGTGAGATGGTGTATTTTACCTTCCTCTCCTTGTATTTTTGGTATGTATGTGGTCTGGCGTCTCTGTTTCAAAGCGTTGGCCAATAGTCTCCCGCATTTATTACCCTGTGAGTAGTAGAGTCGTTTGGTCAGTTGTAGTGAGCGCAGTGATTGTTGCGAGAGGAGAGAAGTCAGTTTCGCTCTCTGTTCCGTTAGTTCTTTAAAAACGTCTAGAGAATGTGTCTGTTTATGTGATGTTTCCAGAGTGTGGATGCTTTGAACCAGGTCTCCCACCGCCGCCCTCCTCTCCCTCTTACGCTGCGCTCCTATTTGAATGAGTTTACCTCTAAGTACACATTTATGTGCCTCCCAAAGCAATGGTGGTGTTATCTCCGGCGTGTCATTTTCTACAAAATATTGGACGACAGCGTCTTGTATCTCCTGACGTATTAGGGCATCACATAATAACGATTCATTTAAGCGCCAAGAGCATTGCGGGGAGGGGATGGAATCGAATTCAATCCTAATTGAGACCGGGGCATGGTCAGACCAGGTAATGGGGCTATCGTCGCTGCTTGTAAACATTGTAGATGGTGATGGGTATGAGGAATGTGTCAAGTCGGGAATACGATTTTGCCACCGGTGAATAAAATGTATAATCTTTGGTGGACGGGTGTAGTGTCTTCCACCCATCCACCAATTGGTGTTGATGGAGAAGTTGTAAAAATCTGCGGCGTAGCGAAGGGTCTACCGGTGGTGAATTGGGAATTCCCTCCCTAGAAGAATCGAGGGGGACGTTAAAGTCTCCTCCACAGATTAAAATGCCCTCCGTAAAGCCATCAAGTTTCGTCAAGATTGACCGTAATGCTCCACATTGTCCCTTATTCGGGAGGTATAAATTAGCCATAGTGATACATCGATCACCTAGGTTACCCTTGATAAATAAGTAGCGACCGTAAGGGTCATTATGCTGGTGAGTGCAAGTGAATGGAATATGGCGGGCAATAAGGATAGCCACTCCTCTAGCTTTAGATTCTGTGTAATTACTATAAAAACCTTGGGGGTAGTGGCGTGATGTCAACGAGGGTGCCGCGTCATCTCTGAAGTGGGTCTCCTGGAGAAAATAAATATGTCCCCTTTCTGTCTCTGGAAATCAATCAGCGCCATACGTCTTTTTTGCGGGATGTTTAAACCCCGTACATTCCATGACATAAACCTTACTTTAACCATTTAAATAAGTCATGAGCATAAAAAACAGCCTATCTGTATCAGACGTAGTTATAAGATTATAAAGGTAGTCGAGAACCGTGTGTTGAGGGGTTCGCGTGAGAACATTGATAATAATTAGAATCATCGTGAGAAAGTTTAGGTGAACATTGCATCTTAAACATAAAAACCTACATATGAACAAAAAGAAACAGAGTCGTACCGGGTGACGGTGTAAAACCTGCGATCTAAGAAAGTATCGCCCAGGTTTTAAAAACATTGTCTTGTCCAAAAATTGTAAACAATAAAAGAAAAACTTCCACCGCAACTGGGGGGGGTGTCAGAAAAGCGGTCAAAAAACCGAAGGGGGTTTGCAGCAATAGAGGTGTCGCAGGGCCCGGAACCATATTCAATATCTGGAACAAGTAAGGGAGAACCATCGCACTAAGTGCTGAAAAATGAAAAATGACTGCCCGTCTAGGCAAAGTTCTTGACTAGTAGTAGTTAATGCCAAGTTCCACGGATTGCGTATTTTGCGAAGGTTGGCCTGATAAAATCCAACATGGCATCCATGACGAGGCAATGGCAGACTACGTATCTAGAGTCGGGGGGACTTCTGCAGTAGTTATCGACAATCAGTCTGGGGCTTTTTGTGAAGGGGTAGACGGTTGAGATCTAAGCGGTCCACGGTTCCTCTTCTGCGGTGTTTGCCTTCTCGGACGCTGTGGTTGGGGGGGCGGGGGCGGCAGATCTAGGCTCGTGCCTCCATACCACTCCGGAATAGACACCCCTTCCAGGCCTAGCGCGGCCAATAAGGGTGGTAGGTCCCCTGCTCCGGTTATCACAAAGTGAGTGCCCTCCAGTGTCGTCTGTAAGGTAAACGGGTATCCCCATCTGTATTTAACTTGTCGTTCCCTCAGGACATCTGTTATCGGTTTTAAGATCTGTCTAGCTTGGAGCGTGGTCCAGGAGAGATCTGGATAGACTTGTAAGATGTTTCCTTCCATGTCTAGCACCTCTCGATTACGTGCCGCGTGTAATACGTCTTCTTTCTGGCGATAATAGTGGAATCTACAGATGACATCTCTGGGAGCAGCCGTGGGGGCCCCCCGAGGTTTCAAGGATCTGTGAGCCCTATCAAAATGTATTGGGGCCTCTGGAGAGCGTCTCATCAGTGCATTAAAAATGGGTCGCAAGGTGTCAGATAGAATTTCTCGTGCGTCGTGGGGTTCAGGTATACCTCTAATACGCAGGTTGTTGCGGCGCCCCCTATTGTCTTGATCGTCAAGGGTACGGTGTAGGCGTTGGAGGTGTGTATTGTGGGACATCATACCTGTTTCCAAATGCAATAAACGATCCTCCAGCAGCTCTCTTTCCTCTTCCAAGACCTGCACTCTGGACCCTACGTGTTTTATATCCGCTCCCACAGACTCCAGCCGCGTTGTAAAAGATGTCTCCAACTTTTGCAGCATGTTCTCCAAGTCTTCCCTAGTCGGCAGGGTGCGTAGGATGTCCTTCACAGACCCCTCTGAGTCCACCGATGGTGCAGGGCTATCAGCCGGAGACAGCGTGTGTGAGGCTGGAGAAATCGGCGCCATTTTGGAACCATGCGGCGGCTTGCTTGCGGTCGGTGTGTCTGCGAAATATTGGCCAATATCGCCGTGTTTTTGAGGGTTAGGAGGTCCCCTCGGCGTCTGGGCAGTTTGTGTTCTCTTTTTAGAGGTCATGGTACCTCAAATTAGTGGTGGCCTCCCTTTATTATCGCTGTTCAGGCCGGAACTCCTCCATTATGCTGCCGGCTGCATCGGCGTTCAGGCCACGCCCGGAGAAAACGGTTTTATAGATATTAACAATGATGCTAAAATCACCTAATTTCTCAGAAAAATAATGGATTCCAGTTCTAATTTTTTTAACAAGCGTACTCCATAGAATATATAACCACAAAGGCTTGGATGCTAAAGTGTGAAAAAAATTTTTTACACACTGTGGATGATTGAAATTTTATTGAAAATTCACTTTTTTTTTACATCTGTTGTTATAGTATTCTGGCAGGGCATGACGTATACATATAATAATGATATATTGGGAGTCTGCCGCAAAAAAGGATATATAATTTGTCTGGGTCGTACAATAAAATGGGACTTCAAACCGCGTTTAAACATGATGAGCAAAAACGGAAAAATGAGCTCAGCACACTTCTACTTTTAGAAGTGTGCTGAACTTGTAAAATTGCCCCCTCCTTAACCCCTTAACGCCGCAGGACGTTCCATGCCATCCTGCAATTGGTGGGCTTTAACGCCGCAGGACGGTATGGAACGTCCTCGACGTCCGGAGCCCAGCCAGAGGTTATACTCACCTCCCCGACGGCTCCCGCGCAGATCTGGTTTCCATGAAGCCTGATCTGCGTTTTTTATAGCCTCCCGACGCACTGACGTCATCGCACCTGGCGCAATGACGTCAGTGCGCCGGGAGGCTATATATACTGGTGAGATGACGTCAGTTTCAGGCGCACCCCCCGCCGAAGCATGGGGAAGCGCCTGAAGGGGAGAGGGGGGATCCTTTGGATCCCTCTATCTCCCCATCGCCGGGGGCTAGGAGGCTGTGGCCAGCATCGCTGGAACGGTCACAGCCTGACGTTTCCAGCGATGTATGCGGGGTTAACCCCTTAGTTGCCAGGTTGCGATAGGGCACCAAACGGCCTATTTCCGATGGGGTCCGCCATCTTGGATGGCAGCCCCACCTCTGGGTCCCCTCCGTGTCAACTGACTCATCATGCCATGCGTGATGATGTCAGTTAACCGGGGAACCCCTAGCTGCAAAGGGATTTCCTGAGGAAATCCCATGGAGGAGATAGGGTTCAAAGAACCCCCTTATCTCCTGATTGTGGCAGCTAGGGGGTCATGTATGCAGTTGCGACTCTAGGAATAATATATAGGGGGGGCACACAGATACAACAGTCAAAACTGGGGGGCACTAATAATTTTTGCTACTAAATCCATACCACTGAAAAATAACGAAATAAGTATATATAAATAAAATTCCAAAAACCCAGAGTAATGTGGTGCAATGATACCTTTCCATTGTAATATCTGGATACTTAAAATACAAGCTTTCAAGAGTTTTCCTTTCTTTCTCAGGTTTTGCTTCAGACCTGAGACAGAGGGAACTCAAAAGCTTAATCTTTTATAGTTTAAAGCAATTTCAGCAAACAGAAATTCTCCCATTCATCTCACGTTACAAATCATCTAATGTATTGGTCTAGATTCTGAAATTCTCCTGCAATTCACCTTTTCCTGAGTAGACTTGAATGTTTTTGAGTGATCTTTTATGACTGAGAATGGCAACATTATTGGTCTTTAGTATTATCAGTTAAAAATAATGTAACGTTTCAGTTTCTGTAGTCAGCATTAAAGGGATACTATAGGGAAAACAACCTTAGCTTAATAAAGTACTCTTGCTTGGTGTATAGATCATGCCCGTGCAGTCTCACTGCTCTATTCTGACATTTAGGATTGAAATCACTTTATTTATACAGCCCTAGTCACACCTCACTGTATGTGACTTACATTAGCCATTCTAAAATCTTCCTGTAAAAAGACACTAGAGATGTTAGGTTCCTTTACTACAAAGTCTGTTTATAATTTCTTATCTCTTGCTCTGTTAATAGCCCTCAGAAGCAAACAGGAGCTCCCTGTATTGAGAAGAGCATATAGCTTAATATAGATATTCCAAAATCCACCAAAAACGAGCACTCGAGGACTTGTATACAAGAATAACAATTATATTTATTCAAAAATCTCTGCATATCAACATTTCAGCACACTTCTGTAGCCGATTATTATCACAAAAGAGATACATATTACATGGATCACTATCAAAACAAACCCTAAAGGCTAGATTACAAAATTGGTGCAAGCTTAGCCAGAGCTGTTGCAAACTTACCAAAGCCATTATAGTCTATGGAGTTGTTAAATTTACAACAGCTCTGGATAAATTAGCACCAACTATGGAATAGAGCCCTAAGCCGGCACTGAACTACTAACATACTATGTATAACGTCTATACTTAATACGAAACCCTGCATAAATCAAAACAAAAAGTACCAAAATTGCAAATTTAAGAAAAGAACGGATTGAAAACTTTTCGAAAAGTCCATACGGTGAAAGGGTATTTAGCATTTTCATCCAGAACATCTTGCGTTGTGCAAGTAATTTAGCTCGGTCACCCCGTTGTGGAAGTAGAGGAACTGTGTCAATGGCCATAAACTTCAATGAACATAAAGGAGGATTCTTTTCCAAATCGTGTTTAGCCACTGGTTTATCCGGAAAGTTTTTCTTGTACGCTGTGATAATCGCTGATCTGATCACGTAAAGTCATCCGTCTTTCCAATATAACTCGAATTCTACAGGCAAATGATTCTATAGATCTATGGATTTGAGTCACAATAGATTTATACGTGAATTTTTATGCATTGATGCAAACCTGTCAACGACTTGATCCATGTTTATCTTGTTTGCAAGCCTAAACTCAATTGCTAGTGTGGCAAGATCTGACAGCCTTTCCTCTGTCATTGTCGTACGCAAATAGGATTTTATTAACTTCAGTGCTGAAAAACGTCACAAGATGCACTGCTAACTGGCAAAACACATGCAATTTTACACAGTCTGTACAGTTCAAAGAAGGGGACAGCATAGGGCTGCAGAAAGTTTGTGAACTCCAAGACAGTGTTAACGTTTATGCCTTCTGATTCTTCTTTCTCTTCAAAGTCACAAGAGCCTGAGCTGCTTGAGTTCTGTTTCTAAATACTCCAAATTGCAGCCATAGAATTTTGCCATTGAAGTCAGCTTTTGAAAATTCAAAAAACAATCTGCTTTTGGGTTAAGTGCCTGAATGCCTTCCATTACCACCAAGGAATCCCTTGAAAAACGTGATTTTAGTTCTGATATTATGTTGTCAAGAACAACATAGACAAAATGCTGTATAAAATCCTCCTTTTTGCACAGTTGTGTTCGTTGACCCACTGTTTCCATTATAAGGCTGTCCCTTAATTTTAAAGGTGGTCGGCAATCTCTTCGTTTGCGAGGTGGTTTATCTCCTCCAGAATCAGGAGTTTCTATTCCGCATTTAATGCACAAGTTTATTGCATCCACCCAAACCTTTTCTATTGCGGAAGATTGTACTGATCCTGTAGGGGTGCTGTCTCCATTTCGTACTTGTTCAAGTTCTTCAATAACAGTCCGGACGAGAAGGACTGCTGATGCCAAATCGAGATCTTTTGCTTGTAGCATATTGGATAACGTCTGTGTCCTTTTTAATATGTTTTCAAAAAGCACAAGTGATAGAATGAAATTAAAGTCAATGAAATTAAGGATGGAATTTGCTTCAATTCTTCTTTCTGTATTTTTCCCATCAGATAATAACTTAAGAGTTTCCAGGAGAGGCTCGAGTGTCTGAAGTACAGCTTTGCATGCAGCATATTGGCATGTCCACCTTGTATCACTTAATTGTTTTAGCTTAATAACGGGTTTTGTTGACATCTCTTTCTGAACTCTTTCAAACACTGAGTGGACCACGGATGTGCTGGAAAAAACGTAAAGCTTCTCCAACTTTGCAAAAAAATTCAGCTGCTTCAGCCACATTTTTAACAGTGTCAACAACAGCTAAATTAAGACGATGATTCATGCAATGGACATATAGAGCAGTAGGCACCTTTCTTTGAATCCTTGCTTGAACGCCATTTATCCTTCCACTCATTACTGCAGCCCCATCATAAGCTTGACCAACACATTCATTTTTATCAATCCCTAGTGAGGAAAGAACATCGAATATATAATCTGTCAATGATGCAGCATCAAGGCTATCTGCTTTGTAAAATTTCAAAAACCTCTCATGGACAGCTTGATCATAAAAATATCTTACAACAACAGACAACTGTTCGGCTTTGCTACGATCTTTGGTCTCATCTGCCAGGATAGAAAAAGGGCTGTCTTTTTCTATCTGCTATCTCTTCTCTAACTAATGAAGCCATAACTGCTAAAAGTTCATTTTGAATGGACGGATGTAAATACCGAGCGTTTCTTGGTCCATTAAGTTTTTTTTCTACAATGCAATCTTTTTTAGCAATCAAGTACAAAATCTCTCTCACGTTTCTATGATTTAGATCATCGGAGTTGTAGCGATGCGCTCTTTGTGCAATTTTGTTTTTTGCTGTTAAAAGAAGGACTTCAGCAATTGTCTTAATATAATGGCGGTTTTCTTCCACCTCTCTGGCATGTGCTTTACTTAGGCCTTTCATGATGGTTGTATCCTTTTCTTCGTTTCATTTGAAATCCTGCCACAGGATTCTTTATGGGACATAGAGTTTTCATGTTGCGGTATACCCTTTTCATTTTCCATTGCATTTTTCGAGTTGGAAAAACCAACATTGACAAAAGGTACTTTTTTCATTTCTCCGTGAATATATTTGGACACAGAAAAAAATAGACATGAAAAGCAGTATGCTGCATCCTGTGAAATTGAGTATTCCAGCCAGTTAAATGACTTGAACCACTGAGGTCGGAAAGAACGAAAGCTTGCTCCAATTTTTTTCTGTTGGTATTTTTTCAGTATTGGTTGTTTTGGTCCTTCAGTAGCACACTGACTGATGTCACAGGGCCCTGGTGGCTTGCTCTTGATGCCACCAGTTGGTCTATGTACCAAAGACTGATCATAATCACAGGATTCCCCATGAGCACTGTATTTATGCGAGCTTGTTGATGGCAAACTTGATTCATCAACCGGCGGTAACAGCTCAGGGTCCTCCTCATCTTCTTCTTCAGCAAAATAAAAATCGCTTTCTGGGGAATCAATTTCCACGTATTCAATCTCTACATCTGGATGCTTAGAAAGCTGACTTTCATCCTGTTGCTCCTTCTCTGCAGCAGAATCCGATGCCTGCTTTTTAGTTAAAGATGAATAATAAGATCGTATATCCATCGTCTGATGTTATTTTGACCTTCTACAGGTTCTAGAATACAAAAAAGGAAATGTTCCTTTCTGTCAATTCAGTCACACTTTATAAACTAGCTAGTTACCAAAGTTTGGCTTATTCCAAGGCTCAACAAATCCCAGGCACAATTCTAAAGTGAACAGCGATACTGCACTAACTCACCGTCACATTTCCCACGATGCCAGCAAGTGTGGAGGTGATCACATAATGCGTTATTACGCATTGTTCCATAAAAAAACCTAAACCAGGGCAATGCTGCAAGGGGTGCAGGGGGTCCTTTGGACCCCTGCATTTCCATTCTTTAAAACCCACAAAGTCATGTTAGGTGTCATTGGACAGGTCAGAGTTGTGTGAAACCAAACAAACCATGTTAGAGAAACCACACAATCATTATGGCTCGTGTCAGACGAACGCACAGAGTACGTCTGTGTTGACGCACATTTTAACATCCGTGGTAGCATACAATTATGATCAATAGAGACCCACACACGACCACACAGGAATGCAGATGCGGCAAACGGACGCAAGTTAGGCAAGAACGTAAAACCGCTAGAACGGACGTGCGGAGTGTGCCACGTCCGCATAGTAGCTTTGTGTGTGAGTGATGGAACGTAGTCAGACGGACTGCATTTTTGACGTCCAGCATTTTTGACGGACAAATTTTTTTTCATATTAATTTCATTTCCCATCTACAACAGTAAAAAAAAACAGTCAGTCACAAAAACAGACTGTGTGGTCACTACCTTGTCGTCAGTAAGAAAGTACATCTATTGTGCACGGACGCACAGTGCACTCAGAATGCGTTCATCTGACCCTAGACTAAATCATTTCTAATTTATTTATTTTTTGTCCCAAAGCATTGGCATTAGCCATTTGTCACATATAAAATGAGCAATACCACTGCTGCTGTTACATTCTCTTTTCCCACACCGCAAGCAAGCTATAGTTCTGTGACACACTCCTATACACTGCGCTGCACATCAGATTTATAGTTCTGTGGCTCTGTGACACGCTCATACACTGTGCTGCACATCAGATTTATAGTTCTGTGGCTCTGTGACACGCTCATACACTGCGCTGCACATTAGATTTATAGTTCTGTGGCTCTGTGACACGCTCATACACTGCGCTGCACATTAGATTTATAGTTCTGTGGCTCTGTGACACGCTCATACACTGCGCTGCACATTAGATTTATAGTTCTGTGGCTCTGTGACACGCTCATACACTGCGCTGCACATTAGATTTATAGTTGTGGCTCTGTGACACGCTCATACACTGCGCTGCACATTAGATTTATAGTTCTGTGGCTCTGTGACACGCTCATGCGCACTGCACATCAGTTTTATAGTTGTGACTCTGACACGCTCATATACACTGCACTGCCCATCAGATTTATAGTTGTGGCTCTGTGACACGCTCATATACACTACACTGCACTGCCTATCAGATTTATAGTTGTGGCTCTGTGACACGCTCATATACACTGCACTGCGCAGCCCATCAGATTTATAGTTGTGGCTCTGTGACACGCTCATATACACTGCACTGCCCATCAGATTTATAGTTGTGGCTCTGTGACACGCTCATATACACTGCACTGTGCAGCCCATCAGATTTATAGTTGTGGTTCTGTGACACGCTCATATACACTGCACTGCGCTGCCCATCAGTTTTATAGTTGTGGCTGTGACACGCTCATATACACTGCACTGCGCTGCCCATCAGTTTTATAGTTGTGGCTGTGACACACTCATATACACTGCACTGCGCTGCCCATCAGTTTTATAGTTGTGGCTGTGACACACTCATATACAGTACACTGCACTGCGCTGCCCATCAGTTTTATGGTTGTGGCTGTGACACGCTCATATACACTGCACTGCGCTGCCCATCAGTTTTATGGTTGTGGCTGTGACACGCTCATATACACTGCACTGCGCTGCCCATCAGTTTTATAGTTGTGGCTGTGACACACTCATATACACTGCACTGCGCTGCCCATCAGTTTTATAGTTGTGGCTGTGACACACTCATATACAGTACACTGCACTGCGCTGCCCATCAGTTTTATGGTTGTGGCTGTGACACGCTCATATACACTGCACTGCGCTGCCCATCAGTTTTATGGTTGTGGCTGTGACACGCTCATATACACTGCACTGCGCTGCCCATTAGTTTTATAGTTGTGGCTGTGACACGCTCATAGACACTGCACTGCGCTGCCCATCAGTTTTATAGTTGTGGATGTGACACACTCATATACAGTACACTGCGCTGCCCATCAGTTTTATAGTTGTGGCTGTGACACGCTCATATACACTGCACTGCGCTGCCAAATGAAGTCAGTCTGGGGGTTCTTTGCTGGGTTAAGGTTGATTTTTTTTTTTAAATTATTAAACAGGCCATGACATGAGGTGATCTGATCTCTCACTCACCACCACCAGCTTTGACCGGCGTCTGTCTAGTGCTACTGGCTGCTGCGGGCTGTCAGGGTCTCTCTCTGTCTCCCCTGATCCGCTTAGCGCTCCTCTTCTCTGCGTCAGCCAGGCAGCCTATGGTGGGTGCGGCTGGGACAGGGCATGCGGCTTGACGATGAGGAAGTCACGAGGCGCACCGGCTGGGACGCACGCCATGTGAGGGGGCCGGATGTTGGCCGGCCGCCATCTTTAATCATATGCTGGCGGCCGCCTCTTCGCACTGCAAGCGCGGCGGCGGTCTGGGGCCGCGTCTATAGTAGCCTTGCCGATTTCTGGCGGGGGGGGGGCAAGGTATAACCTAGGGGGGACAATTGTCCCCCCTTGCCCCCCCGTAGCGACGCCTATGCATGTATGATATTGTTGGAAAGGCCAGAGCATGGCCTCTCCAATGATATCAAACCTGACCATGTTACAAGTAATCTTACAGTGTATAAAAATTTAAATAATAAAAATATTAATAAAAAAATATAAACTTGCTTCTTTTTTTTAATGCAGCATTATTGTTCACATTTCAATTATAATGGGAACAATGATGGTTCACTATTGATTTTTTTGGGGGGAGGGGGTTTAAGCTAAAATCACATAATTTCTCCTAAAAAAAAAAAAAAGTTCCCAGTTCAAATTCTTTTAACAAGTCTACCCCATAGAATATAACCGCGAAGGATCGGATAATAAAATGCGAAAAAAAATACTTTACACACTGTGGATGATTGACATTTTACTGAAAATTCTAATTTTTTTAAGTTTTTTGTTCTAGCATTCTGGCAGGGCATGACATATATATATATATACATATACATATACATGGCCGAAATTGCTGGCACCCCAGACATTTTTTTAGAAAATCAAGTATTTCTCACAGAAACGTATTGCAGTAACACATTTTTTGCTATACACATGTCTATTCCCTTTGTGTGTATTGGACCAAAACAAAAAAGGGGCAGAAAAAAATAAGAAATCTACAGGATCGCCAAAATTTCAAACAAATGATTAAAATGGAGAGGCCAGATGCATTTCGCGCATCAATGCGCTTCTTCAGTGTTTTTTTGCCACTGAAGAAGCGCATCGATGCGCGAAACCCGTCTGGCCTCTCAGTTTTATAATCTGATATATGTTTTTACTGGTTTTATGAATTAAACATTAATTTGTTTGAAATTTTGGCGATCCTGCAGATTTCTTATTCTGAAAGAGGCTTTATAAAATTGTGCCAAAATAATTTGTATGTGCTGGATCCTTAGAGCTCGGTATAGCTCTCCAGAGGGTGAGTGATATTCTTTTCCCCTGAAGATATGTCTTTAATTAAGGATACAGTACTTTGCCATGAGAGTTCTCCCCTTTTTTCCTGAGATTTAAAGAAAAGTGATATCGAAAAGAGGAGCCTGGCCGACGGACTGGCCTATAACATTCCGTGACGCGACTACAATAGAGCTAGGGAGCTCTCAAAGAGTGTGAGTTTAATATACCACTGAACTCTGGTTACATTTTGTATAATCCAGTATTGGTTGATCTGCACTATTGTACCTTTTTCTTTGTGTATTGGAGGTCTGGATTGTTTGCTTATCTGCTAAATCTCACTGAAGGAATATTTTTGGAGGTATTATCCAAGTTTTACAGAAACGTAAGACAGTTGCTGCTTATTGGTGCACCTTGGTGTTATTATTATTCGTTATTTATAAAGCGCCAGCATATTCTGCAGCGCTGTACAATAAGCACAGTATAGACAGGGTTACAATACATTGAACAACATTTGACAAACAGTACAGGAGGAGATGAGGGCCCTATTCCCGTAGGAACTCACAATCTGGGAGGGTTGGGGTTTGGAAACAGGAGGAGAGGACTGTAAGGTGAGAGTGATTGATGGTTGTGTCAGTGAGTTGGGTGGTAGGATTCCCTAAATAGGAATGTTTTAAGGGAGCGTTTGAAGGAAGAGAAGTTAGGGGAAAGTCTGACAGTACGAGGGAGAGCGTTCCACAGAGTGGGGGCTGCGCGTGAGAAATCCTGCAGTCTATCATGGGAAGAGGTGATGCGGGGAGAAGCTAGGCGCAGGTCACTGTTTGACCTTAGGGAGCGGGCTGGGGTGTATTTGGTGATTAGGGAGGACAGGTAGTGGGGAGCTGAGTTAGTGAGGGTTTTGTAGGTAAGGATAAGGATTTTGAACTTAATTCTGCAGTGGATGGGGAGCCAGTGAAGGGACTCGCAGAGGGGAGCGGCAGAGACAGAGCGACGGGTGAGGTGAATTAGCCTGGCGGAGGCGTTCAGGATGGATTGTAGGGGGGAGAGGCAGGATAGAGGGAGGCCAGATAAGAGATTATTGCAATAGTCGAGTCGGGAGATTACCAGGGCGTGTATGAGTTGTTTTGTGGTGACAGCGGTAAGAAATGGCCGAATTCTGGAAATATTACGCAGTTGGTATCGGCAGGAGGAGGAAAGAGACTTGATGTGGGGGGTGAAGGAAAGAGCAGAGTCAAGTCTAACTCCAAGACAGCGAACTTGATTTGATGGGGAGATGGCGATACCCTCCACCATGATAGAGAAGTCAGGAGGTGGGGAGGCATTGGAGGGAGGAATAAGTAGGAGTTCAGTCTTTGACATGTTGATCTTTAGGTGGTGGGAGGCCATCCAGGAGGAGATGCCAGAAAACAGTCACTGACTTTTGAAAGGACAGGGGGAGAGAGATCAGGGGTAGAGAGGTAGATCTGAGTGTCATCAGCGTAGAGGTGGTAATTAAAGCCAAAGCTGTTGATGATTTTGCCCAGGGAGGAGGTGTAGATGGAAAAGAGCAGAGGACCAAGGACAGAGCCTTGAGGTACACCAACAGATAGAGGCAATGAGGAGGAGGAGTTACCAGCAAAGGACACACAGAAGAACCTGTTGGATAAATAGGAGTCAACCCAAGCAAGTGCAGTGTCACCGAGACCCAGAGAGTTGAGGGTCTGTAGAAGGAGGGGGTGGTCAACAGTGTCAAAAGCAGCCGAGAGGTCAGGCAGGATGAGAATAGAATAGTGGCCGTGTTTTTTAGCAGTTAGGAGGTCGTTGGTGACTTTGAGGGCAGTTTCAGTTGAGTGTAGGGGACGGAAGCCAGATTGCAGGGGTCAAGTAGGGAATTGGAGGACAGGAAGAGGGAGAGGCGGTTGAAGACTAGTTTTTCTAAGAGCTTTGATGTGAAGGGAAGCAGGGATACAGGGCGGTAGTTGGATGGAGAGTTGGGATCTAGGGATGGTTTCTTTAGTAAAGGGGTAATTAGCGCGTGTTTGAAGGCGGATGGAAAGGAGCCAGTGGAGAGAGATAGGTTGAAGATGTGTGTGAGAGCAGGGGTGAGGGAGGAGGAGAAGGGAGGAATTAGATGTGAGGGAATGGGGTCGAGCGGGCACGTGGTGAGATGTGAGGAGGACAATAAGGAATTGACTTCCTCCTCAGTGGCTGGGAGGAAGCGGCAGAGGGTGGCAGAGGGGACCTCTGGGAGTGGAGGTGGCAGATAACTATCTTGTGTTGGGATGTTGCTTCTGATAGTTAAAGTTTTACTGAGGAAGTAGTCTGCCAGGTCTTGAGCGCTGAAGGCAGCTGTGGGGGGAAGTGCAGGTGGGTAGAGGAGGGTGTTGAAGGTGGACCAGAGCCGTTTAGGGTTGGAGGACAGCGTAGATATAAGAGATGAGAAGAAGGATTGTTTGGCCAAGTGGAGGACAGAGGTGTATGACCGGAGAATAAACTTGAAGTGAACAAAATCAGCTTCAGAGCGGGATTTCCTCCAGGCACGCTCTGCAGTGCGGGAGCATCTTTGCAGGTAGCGAGTCTGGAAGGTGTGCCAGGGCTGAAGCTGGCGGCGTGGGGCTTACAGAGTCGAAGAGGAGCAAGAGTGTCTAGAGCAGAGATAAGCGTAGTGTTGTAGTGATTAGCGTCAGCATCAGGGCAGGTGAAGGATGAGGTATGAGGGAGGTGGTGAAGTAGGTTGGAGAATTGATGGGGGTCCACAGCATGTAGATTTCTGCGATTGTGTGTGCGGGGTGGGGGAGCAGGGTGTTTAGGAAGTCCAGATAGGTTGAAAGAGAGAAGGTGGTGGTCAGAGATGGGGAAAGGGCGACATTTGAACTCAGAAATGGAGCAGAGGTTGGAAAAGACAAGGTCAATAGCGTGACCATCGCGGTGGGTAGGGAGGAGAGAGGATTGTGTGAGTCCAAGGGAGGACGTGAGTGAAAGAAGTTTGGAGGCAGCAGGGGCGGAAGGATCATCAATGGGAATGTTGAAGTCCCAGAGAATTAGGCATGGAAGATTAGAAGACAGGAAGTGAGAAAGCCAGGTAGCAAAGTGGTCAAAGAACTGGGAGGTTGGTCCCGGTGGGCGGTAGATGACTGCCACCCTGAGAGCCAGAGGAGAGAACAGGGTGTTATTACGTGTTATTACGTGGGAACGCACTGTTGTATACTAGGAAAGAGCGCTGTTCTTTCACTTGGTTCACTTTTTATTAACATTTGTCGTGGTGAAGGGAACACCACATTCGAAAGAACGTGTAGCGATCTGAGATCTCTAAAGCGCCATTTACTGTATACATCCTGTTTCTTTCTTCTGAATTATGCAGAGGTCTTTCTCTGGGTTCAATATATATATATATATATATATATATATATATATATATAATGGGTGTGTGATTGCCATGTTAGGGGCTCCTCAAAATATTCAGGGTGCGCAGGTGCCCTTTTAGGTGTTCTTTATATATTCAAGGTGTATAACCGAACAGCAAAGAAATAAAACTCCCAGCAATCAGTCTTTTCTTGATTAGTGCTGCATCAAAGAACCCCACAGAGGCATTTTTTGAATTGCTTAAGATCAATGGTGCTTTCCCATTGGTCCAATTTCCCATTGGTCCAAGCAATTCCATTGCCCTCAGTGCCTCTCTGAGGCACCGAAGAGCATATATTCAGCATAGATTTACTTAATGGTATCCTGCCTGCCTGGGCTCCATCCACTGACGGACTTACCTGGACTAGCAGGCCCTGGCTGTGGCCCCATCCAGGCAGTGGTCCTGGAGATGTAACCACCCTTGGCTTAGCAGCATAACCGCAGAAAGAGGGGCGCATCAGACACAGCCTCCTCCTTGCAACAGGCAGCCTGGGTGAGCAGTGGCAGCACAAGCTCTCATCCCTAGCCAGAGAGCTCAGTGTTGTGTGAGTGCATTGGCAATGAGCAGACACAGAGGGAGTGAGAGTCTGCAAGGGGAGGGATGGGGAGATGTGCCTGTGAGTGTCAGATCTGTGAGAGTGTGGGAGATGCTGGCGTGGATTCTTTCACAACCTGCATGGGAGGCTGCGTGGCCTCTCATTGACAGGAAGGGGCAGATATGTCCCTACCTGTTAATGAGAGGCCAGCCTGCAATGCAGGTGTTTTTTGGAATGCCTTGGACCAATGGTGCCTCACCTGCCTCCCTGACAGCACTTCCCTGCCATGGGTGCATACGATTTCATGCAGAAGAAAAGCACTGGGAGGAGCTGCCCTGCAACATGCATAACTTATACATTTCAGGATGAAAATCTGTTTCATAGTATAGATTGGTCACCTAGGTTTTCTTTTTGTGCGGCCAGTCAACGTGAAAAAATGATGTGGGTCTATTCACAAAGCACCGAAAAGGAGGCCAGTTATGTTGCTTTTACTTTTGACCAGGGGCGGGCATATCCATCAGGCACTCGGGCACTGTTTGAGGGCCCGGATGAGGGAGGGGCCTGGATTTGGGCCCTGTCAGTCAGCCTGGTTACCCTTACACTCTGTGGACATGTGTGGAGCATCTTGGGGATTCCCTCCCCATTGTGGAGGATGCTCCATGCACGTCCTGTTGTGTCCCTGCTCAGTGTACGAACCTCAGTAGGGGTTGATCAAACCCTCAAATTGCAGTCAATGTTGAATTTCACCATTTTGGGTGCGGTCATGTTAGGGGGTGTGGCTACTGTGGGCAGGGCTGCTATCAGAAATCTTGGGGCTCCTTAACGAAAGACTATTTGGGCCCCCCTTCGAACAAACCCACTCAAATCACTTTCAGATGCCCATGTAAGCACATAGGGGTCTATGAGAGCGTATCACAGTTCCACAGCAATAAAACTCTCAGTAACGTGCGATGTGTATGAGCATAGAAGGGCTACTAAAATGGTGTACGGCTTGAAGGAGAAAAGTTACCAGGAAAGGCTTAATGATCTTAACATGTACAGCTTGGAAAAAGACGAGACAGAGGAGATATGATAGAAACATTTAAATACGTAAAGGGAATCCACAAGGTAGAGGAAGGGAGTATATTTAAATGGAAACAAAGTAGCAAAACAAGAGGACATAGTCTTAGATTAGAGGGGCAAAGGTTTAAAAGTAACATCAGGAAGCATTATTTTACTGAGAGGGTGGCGGATACATGGAACAGCCTTCCAGTAGAAGTGGTAGAGGCCAAAACAGTGATTGAATTTAAGCAGGCACAGGGGCGGATCCAGGGGGGGCAACGGGGCAATTGCCCCCCCCCGAGATTTGAGCCGGGGACCCAGATGCCGGGCAGCGCGGGAGTGCCTGCCCGGTCCTGAAGAGTCCGTCCTGTTAAAGGGAAGCGGCTGCGTGCAGGCGCCGGCGGTCACGTGGTCCGGCTAATCAGGTGGTACTGAGTCTCTGTACCACCTGACTGGCCGGACCGCGTGACCTGCGCACGCACGCCACGCAGCCGCATCACTCAACAGGACGGACTCTTCAGGACCAGGCAGGCACTCCCGCGCTGCCCGGCATCTGGGTCCCCGGCTCAGAGTCAACCCCTGCCGGAGCTGGAGGCCTGGAGCAATATCCTGGTGAGAGCTGGGCAAATCCATGTGTAAGCTGGGGGCAAATCCATGAGCTGGGGGCAAATCCATGAGCTGGGGGCAAATCCATGAGCTGGGCAAATCCATGAGCTGGGGGCAAATCCATGAGCTGGGGGCAAATCCATGAGCTGGGAAAATCCATGAGCTGGGAAAATCCATGACCTGGGGGCAAATCCATGACCTGGGGGCAAATCCATGACCTGGGGGCAAATCCATGAGCTGGGGGCAAATCCATGACCTGGGGCAAATCCATGAGCTGGGGGCAAATCCATGACCTGGGGGCAAATCCATGAGCTGGGGGCAAATCCATGAGCTGGGCAAATCCATGTGCTGGGCAAATCCATGACCTGGGGGCAAATCCATGAGCTGGGCAAATCCATCAGCTGGGCAAATCCATGAGCTGGGGGCAAATCCATGTGTGAGCTGGGGGCTCTCTGCTCCTCTAGATTGTAAAATCCGGGGTGCCCTCTGCTCCTCTAGATTGTAAGCTCCTGGTGTCCTCTGCTCCTCTAGATTGTAAGCTCCTGGGTGCCCTCTGCTCCTCTAGATTGTAAGCTCCTGGGTGCCCTCTGCTCTTCTAGATTGTAAGCTCCTGTGAGCCGGGCCCTCTGCTCCTCTAGATTGTAAGATCCTGTGAGCCGGGCCCTCTGTAAATTCTCGTGAGTCGGGCTCTCTGCTAAAACACCTTATTTTCTGTAAGTGCCCCTCCCGAGACTAGTCTCTGGATCCGCCCCTGAGCAGGCATGGGATAGGCATAAGGCTATCCTAAACAAAAGATAAATCCAGCTAAAGTATTCATGTACTTGGGCAGACTAGATGGGCCGAAAGGTTCTTATCTGTCGACATGTTCTGTGTTTCTATATCAGACTCATTCCATATTTGGTGCAGAATGTCTAGTGCTGTTTGTTTTCTGGCGTTTGGTGGATTTGTAACTCCAAAACCTGGTTGTGGGAAATAAAAACCCAACTCATTTATTGCAAGTGTACTTTAATAAATTAAGTGGATTTCTTTTAAGGCTGTCAGGGTTATTCAGAGAGCGTGAAAAGCAGGAGAATGACTGGAGAATAACTGGAGAATGAAAAATTCTAGGTCAAAATAGCCGATTTGGAAAGTGAGATGAAAGGGAGAATTTTTCTGGTTGGCTATTTTGACCTAGAATTTTTCATTCTCCAGTCATTCTCCAGCCATTCTCCTGCTTTTCACGCTCTCTGAATAACCCTGTCAGTGTTTGTAAAAAGTTGAGTCCTGGCCATACATAGCAGAGCAAAGATGGAAAGGGTTAAATTGACCCCGAGCCATCACTCAAGTTTCATTTAACTCCCAGCATCCCTGCACTGCTGTCTGCAGCCAGGGCTCACCAGCCTTCACATGGACCCTGGGCATCTTTCATTTAACCCCTGCACCCCTGTACTGCTTTCTGCAGCCAGAGTTTACAAGCCTTCACATGGACCCTGAGCATATTTCATTTAACCCCTGCTTCCCTGTACTGCTATCTGCAGCCAGGGCTCACCAGCCTTCACATGGACCCTGAGCATCTTTCATTTAACCCCTGCATCCCAGTATTGCTGTCTGCAGCCAGGGCTCACCAGCCTTCACATGAACCCTGAGCATCTTTCATTTAACCCCTGCATCCCTGCCCTGCTACCAGAACTCAAAAGGTTTCCTCTTTGAGTTATCCCTCCTCTTTCATGTGAACGGTGGTATTCCCTACACTAGAGTGCAGACAGCAATCCAGGGATGCAGAGGATTAAATCACAGAAGGGTTGGTTCAGGGTCTATGTGAAGGCTGAGCCCCTGCAAACAGCAATAGGATGCAGGGGGTTAAATGATATGAGGGATGCCTCAGGGTTCATGTGAAGGCTGGGCCCTGTAGACTCTAGTGCAGGAATACAGAGGGTTAAATGTCTGAGGTGGGATAGTAAAGGGACAGGCCTGATTTCCCCCTCCCTTCCCCAGCATTCTCCCTTACCTCTGCGGAGCTCAGCCTCCCTCCTTTCCGAGCATGCCCTGGCTATGGAAGTGACACGCTAGGACGCGGGGCTTACTCCTACAGGGCCCAGGATACCCTGAATTTTGACTTCGGGAGGGGATCCTGGGCTCTGCATGATTGATGTGACCTGCGGGCATTGGGAGGCTTGATAAGAGGGAGCTATTTTCTCATTTTATGGGGTCCCCCCTGAGGGCCTGGGCCCCTTACTCCAGCAATGCCTGCAGTGCCCTGATGGCGGCCCTGACTGTGTGGCGCTGTGAAGATTTCTTTCACAGGGTTCCCAAAGGCCTAAGGCTGGTGCTGGTCATATGTATTGCTTTTTTAAAACTGGTTGTGCCTTAGGAGATGGGTTTGTGTAAGTAATCCAATTTCAAACCATTGTTATAGTGCTTTATATTTCTCACTGTTTAGTTGTATTGTCCTTAGGTTTATTTGCGGTTGATAATCTGCCATTCCTTTCTGATGTGTGCTGATCAGGTTTCTGCATCTGAGGTCATTCCCCCCCCCCCCATGTAGACTACATACTTTGTATTATACCTTCCACCTGTTTCACATATAAACCAGTCTCCATTTCCAATAAAACAATATTCTTCCATGCACCAAGTCATGTCTGGTGTTTGGGGAGAGATGCCGAGAGCTATGCATCACTCTCAACTTCTGGATGAGAGTTGTGGAAGAAGGCAAGCACTGCAGATCTGCTTGACCTGGGAGAAGGGACAAAAGTAACAGGTTTGGGTCTGGTCCTCAAGCCTGAGTCCAGCCTTCCCAAATTCCTGTTCCAAAATATTATTCCATGTCACACCTTCAAGTGTCAGGAACTGTACAATACCGTATTTAGAGAATATCTATGGACTATAGTTACTGTCACACAAATGCACTTTACTGGATTTTCTTGCCTTTTAGGAACACAAAATTGTTTGTTTTCTATTCCACTGAATGTAGAACAGTTATACATTGGCTGGGGTTATTGTAAGAGCTCAAGAAAACAAGCACTCCGTCAATTGTCACTACGTTCACCTTTCCTTCCCGGTGCCCAATAATATTCTGTTTTCTGTTTCTGCAGCCTAGAAGCCTTGGGAACAACTCTTGGAATCACTCTACCACATGGAAACCAGAGGCAAGTCATAAAACATGGTTTTCAAAAGCAAGCTGTAAGCCTATGAATGATACATACAATAGCATTAAAGTGAATTTATTATTGCAGGTTCACTCTTTGTGGGATAACTCCTAGCATAGGATATCACATTGATAACGATCATATTGATCATCAATGCAATATATTGTGACATCCTCTTAAAAGGACTTTATAGTTTACCTAAATCTATTCTGAGTGTTAAACATTCCTAATTTACATAAAATTTTGTATTTCCTAATTCAATCAAGTTCAACCCATTTAAAAGAAGAGAACAGTGACTTCCCCCTCCTAACCAAAATTTTTTAATTTTACCTACAGAGACGGCCTTAAGTCGATTTTTCTTCCATGCACTATAAGGCTAGGGTCAGACGAACGCATTTTTCACGTTGTCCGTGAAAAAGTGCGTTCGAACGAATGGACGTATTTTTTCACGGAATACGCGATAGCGGTCATACGATGCGCATTTTCGTTCGTGATTTTGTACGGATCATCAATAAAACCCTTTTGCGTCTGGACGTTATGTTGGCCGGACGTGTGCAGCGTCTGACGTCTCCCAATCACGCAAACACGCCGCTATGCGGACGCAGCGCACTCTGTACGTCAGTAGTAGCGGTTTGACGTTCTCGAAAAAATGCGTTCGTTGGCCACTTGCGTTGCACGGACGAACTTTCGTGCGGCCGTTCGTCGAATGTTCCCCGGCATTGGACGTCATTTGCTGCTAGCACGGCCGTGATTTAGTGCGGCTAAACGCACGTTTAAAATGCTTTCGTCTGACCTTAGCCTTAGCTGGTTGTTTTATTTCTGAAGAGTTTCTGGATTTGGTTTTTATCGTCTGAGAAGCAAATAATGTGAATAGATAAATGGAATTGCATTACGAAAATGTTTTTGCATGGTAAAGTGATTTATGGGAAGCTAAAAAAAATGACAAGGATGTGGATATGTAATGTGGGTTTAGGTATACTCTGTACAGCTTCAATTCCTGCTGCATTGTCAAGATACCGATTATCTCCCCCACCAAACAAGGAAAAGGGGATTAGGACATGATGGGTTCACTTGTAGTACAGAAAACAAATTTAGATTATGAAGAGATTAACACGATATGCTAACATGAGGAGATGAAGACATGGCACACTTTTATTATAAAATTAACAGTGAAATAATGCATAAGCACAGAGCTAGTATTCTCTGCAGTGAAGGGAGGGCTCCACAACATTTTGACAGAGGGTGCGGTGGTGTTTGTGGGTGTGTGTATTGGGAGGTATTTGACAAAGCTCCCATTATGCAGTAAAATTAATCCCCCGATTCTCTTGTAAAAAATAAATCCCAGGTCTCATGTGTCAGAGGGGCCCCACTCTATTAATCCTCCCTTTACCACTGCGTTTCCTGTCACATTTATGTTAATCTTTTAATATTGATCTCAGTTTAAATACTTACTCTGCTTGTAAATAAAAAAAATACACAACCTTTGTTCTTTTAAGTGGTAATGATACTTAGTTTTGGTATGAGCTATGCAGTCTGTTTAAGCACCACTTGGATTTGTTGTCTCAAACAGCCACTTCAGGTATGTTTGTAACTTGGTTATGTAGGGTTAAAATAAAAAGTGTATATATTTTTGTACAAAACTATTCATCTGCACTAGAACCATAATAATAAAATCCCTGTGAATACCACCCATACTGCCACCACCATGAATTTTTTTTAAAAAGTCCTCCATTATCCCTAGTCAATTTAGAGTAAGGCTGGGGTCAGACGAGCGTGATTTCTACGGACTGTACGTCCGTGCAGTACGGACATCGTCAGTACGGATGACGCAGTAGTGGTCACACAGTCTGTTTTTTCACTGAAGTTATTTTTTGACGGATGTAGGAGGGGAAAATAAATTACAATGAAAAAACATTCTGTCCGTCAAAAATGCTGGACGTATAAATGCAGTCCGTCTGACCATGCTCCATCACTCACACACAAAGCTATGCGGACGTTGTGGACGTGGCGCACTCCGCACGTCCGTTCTAGCAGTATTACGTTCTTGCCTAACCTGCGTCCGTTTGCCGCGGCCGTTGTGCGTCCGCAGTTCAGTGCGGACGTACTTCATGTGTCAGGCTCCAATGGACTTTCTTTCATGCTATCACGGACGTACTTTTAGGCGCAATCACGGACGTGAACACTACGCTCGTCTGACCCCAGCCTAAAACCCACAAAGCTCAATTTAGCAGAAATATCCATTTAATCACAATACTATTATATAGGTCTCTTCGATAGTGTGCATATAATACCTGGCAAAGGAAGAACTTAAAGAAGGAGCCTTCAAGGAAACAATCAAATCATGTCAAATTCAAGTGAACACACCATAAAAACACAGTAACATTAAGAAAAATGCAGAGTAACAGTAATGTAAAAAGAAAATGAAACCGATTAGATTAAGTCACCAAGGCTATATTATTCTCGGTTAAACCAGACAGGAAGCTTCTTATTTGTTATTTTAATGCAGAAAAATGAAGCAAGTACATAAAGTAGACACTGAAGCCCAATCTGCCACAGCCAGAATACCTGAGACAGCTCCCAGCACCATAGAAACATAGAAACATCGAAAAATTCGGCAGATAAGAACCTTTCGGCCCATCTAGTCTGCCCAATTACATGGATACTTAACCTGGATTTATCTTTGTTTAGGATAGCCTTATGCCTATCCCATGCTTGCTTAAATTCAATTACTGTTTTGGCCTCTACCACTTCAACTGGAAGGCTGTTCCATGTATCCACCACCCTCTCAGTAAAATAATGCTTCCTGATGTTACTTTTAAACCTTTGCCACCAGACTTTTTTTTTTTTAAATTCTTTATTTTGAAGCTTACAAAAACAAAAAAGAATGTGAAAAGATAAACCATGGCCTCGCAGGGCCACAATGAAATACCATATGCGCATAGTAGTGAAAAAGGTAACCAGGATAAAAAAACCATAGCAAACAAAATTATAGCAAAAAAGGAGCAAAACAGCCAAAGTACTCTCCGCAAATGTCCCGTACAAGGGGAGAGGGGGAGGTGGGACCATTCAGCAGATAGTATGCCAAAAAAGCCTCAAACAAAGGTCACCCAAAAAATTTCTCAAAAATAGAGGAGGGAAAACATGTCAGCTACAGGGCGCAAACAACATCAAGAAATACAGGGAGAGGGCCTGCACAGAAAAGAGCCATCCCGTTCTGCCCGGGTCAATGCTCCAGGAGAACGGTCACCAGGACACAGATCGGTAGCGGCCTGAGCGAGTGCCAGGCCCAGGGAATGCAATAAGCGCCACGCCTCTTCGGGTGAGGTCACCGTTCGGGTCAAATTTTCATGAGAGATGGTCATGGAACCTGCCACCCCCCATCAGTAACGGATCCCACCACCGCACAAAAAAGAGGCCACCTCTCGAAAGCGTCTCTGGGCCAGTAATGTCACAAAAGGCAAGTCATTAAAAAGTTGTAGGGTAAGGTTTTCAAAAATCAAAGGCGCCCGGGCAAGAGGGGATGACATGAGGTGCCACTTGCCAGCCTCTGTGCCAGCAACGGCCAAAACGTCACGAGGAGCATCCACTGGGGCCGTAGCGGCCTTTTCGAAGATGGGAGACAGAGCAAAAAATGGGGGACGCCTCGGAAGAGGAGCCCAGCACATGAAGTGCAAGTCTGTTCACATAAGCCAGCAGAGTACCCGTAGAGACCGTTTCAGGAACTCCACGGATCCGAACATTCCACCGGCGGTGGCATGCTTCAACAGCCTCCACTGCGTCAGTGAGTAAGTCCACCCGAGTTTGGAGAGAGTCCACCCGAGGACCAAGAAGGGCCTGTGTCAATGCAGTGTCTTCCACTCGTGACTCAACCGCCTCCAGGCGAGTCTGAATCGCCAACACCTTGGCCCGCATGGCCAAAAAATCAGCGCGCCATATTGCCCTCATTTTCCCCAGCATGTCTTCCAGCATGCATCAAACGTCACCTTTTGTAGAAGGGAGAAGGCTATCCCCTCCATCTCGCTCAGGCTGGGTCCGCCGGGCGTCCAAAAACCCACGCGCAGCTAACTTCCTCTCCGCAGTGGGATCAGCCATCCTCTTCCCCGACTGTCTCGTTTCCCTAGTGGATCCCTGTAAGGCCGACCCGTCTTCCGACCAGGAAAGGCACTCATCGCTGGGGTCGGGAACTCCAGGGGGTCCCCTCGGCGGCAGCGCCGGTATGTGCCCAGGGATTCTCTTATGTCCTGCTGCCGGGCCCCTCCAGCAGGCAGGACTTCTTCCTCGACTTCTTCCCCATCACAGGCCAGGCAGCTAAACAGTGCGTGCAGTTGGGAACAGGCGTAGACGCTGGGTGGCATGCTCCAAAATGGCCGCTGCACGAAGGCCGCAAAAATAGGCCTCGGGCACGAAACCTTTCCAACCGGTGCCGTGAAAACAGCAAAATCCGTCGGGTTCAGATGAATAGGGCGAGAAGTGTGTCCCTCAGCTGCCAAGGTAAAGTCACTGGGGTCGAGTCACAAAAATCCACAGATTTGGCCGAAACAGACAGAGCCCTCCAGAGTGCAACTTCACCCGCCGGCAGTCAGCTCGGCCCCCCCCATGCACCAGACACTTTTGAAGCAATCACACACCACAAATTTAATGGGAATGGCACCAGATGTGGACTTGATCCCTGCTGTGACAACAACTAACGCACCCAGCTCTCAATGGAAGTGGTTTGAATCCGTTTGAGACTTAACAAATGAGATGAGCTGACCCATGGAAGCTACATCTGTGAAATTTAATGGAGTACACAACTAGCAACACAGTTTTTTTTTATACAAAAAGTATGGGTAAAAGAACGGAGACTAATAGAACCTTATTCTGGTGACAGAAAAAGTAACACACATAGGGGAAATAGACACAAAGATTCTTACATCTAAAGCCCTGAGAGAAGAAACGAAACATAAAGGAACAAAAAAGTCTAGCCAAAAGCTGCTTCAGGGACAACTGATCACTGTCCAGCCAGAGAAATGACAGCACATTAGACAGGTCAAAAAATCCTTGGTATCTCAGGGCAAGTGGACTCAGACATCACACAGCTACCTACAGACATACAGAATCTTTCCAACCTGGCAGCCTTGGTCATAACTGCTTCTCATATGCCAGTCTCCGACTGAAACAAATTCAAGGTACGACAGGGCTTACATTTATCATGGAACCAGATTCCTTATTTGTCTCCCCCCCTCCCCTATGCATTTACTTAAAAATTTATTGTCTACTCTCCCTGTCTAACTCGCATAGTTAGTTTGGCCCAGTTTAATTTAATGTTTAGCAAGGCTTAATTGCTCTTCATTCTATCCATGGAGGCTTGTGAGTAGCTGTCATGGAGCTGATGTAACGCTCCATGCTTCAAACCAAGAGACTTTATGTTCATTTATATCGTGTGATTTTAAATATTTTACATCGTTTGGTTTTAGTTTAAATTAGTTTAGTGTAAAATGGCGTAACTTTAGTTTTAAAAATAGTTATATTCCTGTAGGTAAATGTGTTTCTATATAGCCAGTAAACAAGCTTTACTGCTGTGTAATTTATGCAACAGGGCTTTTCCCCTTATCTAGCTGCATATTTGATTCAAGAAGTCTGTGATTGTGTTTGTATTTAATCTGATGTGTTAGAACAATGGAATATACAAATGTTGTGTGAGCTGAAGGCTAAAGAATGTTAAGAATGTTTATTGTAAATAACTGACATAATGTAATTGGTATATTGGTAGGACGAGGTGTGTCATTTATGCAAATTATGACGTTGGACTTCAGCATAAATGGTGGCATTTTGTTCATTAAAACTCAGACAACTCTCAGAGCTCAGAGAGAGAGAGAATCCTGTTTTAAAGCATACAGCCGCGCCTGGTGTCTTTATTACAAACTACGCTACACTATATACTAAACATCAGAAGGCACCGAGCAGCCTTCTGGAAATTCCTAACGGCTCCAGGGCAGAGGAACAGAAGCAGGCGGGTCTTGCTGCTCGAGGCGCTGAGGACAGCGCTCACAGTAGCCGGGCTGACTGCAAAGAAGGGGTATCTGGAGAGTCAGGACAGGCGGAAGAGAACGGTTCCGTCACAGTAGCATCCTGTTTATACTGGGCAGATGCATTCTGTTTTACCTTCTCCTGCTAGAAAGTGCACTACAGAATAGCTCTCTATCCATCTCCCTCCCATTCCAAAGCATACAGCAGAGAAGCTCTCTCTACCCATCTTCCTTCCATATCAAAACAAATCCAAGAGAAGCTCTCTCCCAACAAGACACCTTTTATTTGTTGTTACTTTCTCAATAAAGCGAAGGAAATATAAAGGACTTTGTGTGCCTTCAAAAGAGGACGAGTTAAGCTATCTGACTTCAATCATATCCTGTCTGTGACAATCACTTATTGCATATGACTCGGGGTTCCATAATAACATTCAATGAATAGAGATGAGAGGAAATTTAGGGCTCATATCACAGAAGCTGTAATGGGATCAAACAGCAGCTTGCTCAGAAACTTCATGCGTATGGATAGCATCGTCTCATACCAGGAGCCTAGGACGCATCAGATTCTGATAGCTTTTGCAACAAATCCAGATTTCATGGGCCAACCATGCCACCAGCAGACCCTACAACAGTGGATGAAATTAGCCATAATTGTGAGCCACATCGAGGCAGGAGAAAACGGTCATGAAAGGCAAATTCCAGAATCCTAGAGAACCCTTGGTTCTCCAAACTGGTGGGACTAGAGAGATGTTGGTGTAGAGGAGGAAAGGCATGACCCCCCCCCCAATCAATGACCAAGGTTTGGAGAATGCTTCTGTGACCTTATTGTTTGGGCCTATCACCCAACTGCAGTATTGACAAACTTGATGATTCAACTGGGACACAAAGAGATCCAGAGAGAATGGTCCCCTCTAAACACAAATGTTTTGAAACAGTGGGAGGTACGTAATGCAATCCCCTGCATCCTGATAGTGACAAGAGGACCAATCCTATGAGTTTGTAATTCTGCAGCCAGCAAGCTATGTCACTTGAAGCAAAATTTTACAGAGTAATCATCATGAAATCCAACTTTCTATTTCAATAAGGACGCCAAAAACAATTCAAGTATCAAACCGCCGATGCACTGTCCATACAAAACAGAAGGGGACAGTCGACAGGTGTTGTGAAATTCTATGACAAATGAACCTGCCAGCAATTCCAGACAGCATTCCTCCATAGACAATGCGCATCTTCTGGTGATTATCCTTGTGCCACCTGGCAGTCACCCTTATCTGTTTTGTTTGCTCTTTACTCGTATAGCAGATGAAAACCCCTAGTCCTGGAAACCTCTTGCATGGCATAAGAGGCAAGGGTGCTGGATATAGCTAGGGTGCTATAACAGGACATTTTCATAGGGCCTTGCTTGCAGAGGTACCCTCAACCTTCCAGGTGAGCTGCCTAATTAGAATAATGTCATGGGGGGGGTCTGTTGTCGCTTCAGTCTTGGTTGGGCAATGCCTGCTTATAGTTTCAGTAAGTCAGCAAGTGCAAAGGGTAAAGCGTTAGAAATGCCAATAGCAGCCAGGCTCTGAAACTCTCAGTAGACAGAAATTTCTTTAGGATCCATAATTGGGTACTGACAGCACCAGCACTGCCACAGATCAGAGCTCACCCAATTAAAGCAGATGAAGGAAGTACTCAGTGCGTGGGCACAGGCAGGGGATGTACCAGCAAGTGCTGTAACTTAAACGGGACCAGCCCTTAGCATTCACTTGTAAGCAGAGACACAGAACGCCATCCGAAGCAGTGTGTTATGCAAACCGCGAAGCACACTAAAATGGTGCTCTGTGATACAACAAGAAAGAAGGTAAAAATGCAACAAATGCATGCTGAAGTACATGTGGCTGGACACTTACACAAAAGATTACCCTGAGGGGTAAGGGCAAAAGAGTGTATTGCACGTAAAAACTGACAAAACCAGCCACTGAACAAGTTGTGGCCAATAGCAGGAAAACATTGGTGGAATCCAACCCAATCATCTAGGAAGAACAAAATCGGAAAGAACACCCCACCAAACCAGTGGCAATAACCAGTTACTAAACCCCAAGAAAGTATGCAGAGGTATGTGAAATAAGCCAGAGAGCTTCAACTTGGGTGGTTCTGTTGCAGGATTTTATTGCTACATACATCACAAGATTGGATCAATGTTTCTATTGTTACTGTATGTTTTTTCTTTGCTGCTTGTGTTAAATCCTAGTTAATAAGGGGTAATAAATAAATGCCTTCCAAATAGTCGAAAATGTACCTTGTCTTGTCCGTTTGTTTCGTTCGGTTTCAGAATGTAAGTGTAACTTGGCCTGATCACCTTTGTGAATCAAGCCTATTCATCATTTGATATCAAACATTGCATCCCTAAAATATCTTTAGACCAAAATATGATACAAAATGTTTTTTTTAAACATAATTTTATTGGTTTCAGATCAGTACAGAAATACAAATGAACAAACGGTGTATCACAGCGTTTAAAGATAAAAAAAAAACCAGCGTATAACTTTGGCATCCTCGATTAGGTAGCACAGAAATTTCATAGACAATGTGGAGCACAGTAAGCGAAGCTCAAACATGGTAGTGAGCGAGAGAATAGCTTTACTCATAACAATAACAAAGCATAAGTGCCCTCACGGAGAGGGCGATGGGGAGGGAGCAAGGAAACGACTTAAGGAGTGATTAGGTGGGACATGGGGGATTGGTGGGGTTCCTCGTAACATCTGCAAGGAGTACCAGGACGCACAAAAGTAGGTGTGTCACAAAGAGCCTTTAGTCACACTGGGGAGTGTTTGGCTCATGGGGGTCCAATTAGTAAAAAAAGGTCTGTGTCTTCTCAGTCAGATGTAGGGACGCCTCGGACTACTCGGCCAGAAATATAGCATAAATCCTCTCGTAAACCATACTGAAAGAGGGCGGGGTGGTGAAAATCCATTGGGACAGGATTGCCTTTTTACCCGTCGGTGCTAAGAGGGTGAGCCAGAATAGATGGGATCTAGTGAAGGGTCGAGGAGAGGGGGGAGTCGGTCGATTGGGCCATTTTCAATCTGAAGTGAGTGGGATTTCCGGTTCGAGGACCTGTCTGCCAAACCATCGTATCTTATCCCAAAAGAGCTGTATGAATGGACAGGACCATAGGCAGTGTTCTAAATCGGCCAAGGTGTGGTGACATTTCAGGCAATGTGCAGTTGGTAGAAGTCCAGCTCTGGCCATTCTATCTGGTGCCATGTATGCGCAGTGGAATATTTTATAAAACATGTCCCCATAAGTAGCGGAGGGAAGTGAATGTCGAGAGGTCAATGTGGCGTTTATTAGGTCATGGGGGGGAAAAGGTCACAGAAGGTTGAGGTCCATTTGGAGGTCGCTTTCCATGGGAGTGCGCTGGGTATGGAAAGTTGCAAGAGTGCATAGATCACAGAGGTGGAGAGAGGGAGTGAGGAGAAAGGGTTTTAATTGCAGATAATACACTGAATGTAGCTCTAGGGGTGCATTACGATCCCTTAGATGTGCGTAAGAGAAGGGCTGGCCCGTCCCGCCGTTTAAGTAATGATGAATGCTGGTAAAACCTCTTTGGGCCAAGGTGTGAAAGATGGGAGCGGGAGAGGCGTTTTGGAGATGACGGTTGTGTAGGATGGGGGACCACATAGATGCTTGCCATGATAGCTAAAGACGTTTCGGAATTTTAACCAATGCCACTTTCGTGACGGAGAGTAGCGGATTGGAGCGTAACTCCAAGGGCAATGCGGGGGAGTGGCGGTGTAGGAATGCCGATAAGGAGGAAAAAGGGAGTAACACCTGTTCCACTTGGAGAGGCGTAAAATGTGAGGTATCGTGTAACCAATCGGAGACATAGCGATATTGTGCTGCCAGGTTATAATCAAGTATGTTTGGGAAATTTATGCCTCCCCTAACCAGAGATTGTTGAAGATTAGGTAGTGGTATACGTGCTCTTTTGCCCTGCCATATGAATGCTGCGTACAACTTGTACAGCATGTGGACATCCATAGGTTTCAATAGTAAGGGTAATACCTGTAAGGGGTAAAGTAATTTGGAAAAGAGGGTCATTTTAATCAAGGAAGCCCTTCCTAAGTAGGAGAGGGGAAGTGAACTCCAAGCGCCCAACAGTGACTTGGTTTGAATCAAGTGGGGATCAATATTTAGTTTATATTGTTGAGAAAGATCAGTCGGAAGGATGATCCCCAGGTATTTAATGAAGGGCGTAGGGGCCTAGGAAAAGGGAAATTGTCTGAGCCACAGACCACTAGTTTTAGTTCCTAACGATAAAGCAAGCGATTTGGTATAGTTAATTTGGAAACCTGAAGCAACACGTAATGCCTCGGGTAGAGTCAATAGTGGTGAAGCCGCTGTGGCTGGGTCTGAAAGGAATAGTATCAGATCATCAGCGAAAGCTACTACTTTCAGTGTCACTGAGGGGGATAGGCAGATGCCTGCAATTTCTGGGGAGGTTTCGAGGATACGAATAAGGGGTCCTGTAACGGGCGCTGTAGCGCTCACACAAGAGTAGCGAGGTTGAGATCTTGGACAGAAATATCTGCTTGATAGCAGCAAAATACACAGTATTTTCAGATTTATACTCCAAAGCCAAGGAGTAAAAAAGGACAACTGAACTGCTACTAAGTTCCAAAGGTTGAGACCAACGGACAACTTAGAGCACACAATACAGATGGCTTCAATACTTGAATGGGTGTACCGATGTAGTTAGTTCGACAGTCAATGTATTGTGCAGACTGCAGGACAGTCACCGAACTGACAGACTTAGCGTTTTCTGATAAGCTCAAACGGGTATGTTGTACCTTGTAATCACCAGGGTCTACTGACACACACATAAGGCTTAAAGCTTGTACAAACCCGGGTACACTTGGCAGACTGAGCACGATAATCATAGGCAGAAAAACGGTATTTCGTTATTGCGGATTGTACATAAATACACGACCATAGATCATGAACCTTAGACCTGTAGCAAAACCCCGATAAGGCTGTAGATAGTACACCAGCGCGAGATGGTAATATCCCCAAGAAGCGAGTAAAACCCCAAGCAGCCTGCATAGGGTTAAACCAACGACGCACAGTACTAGCAACTGCTATAGCACATAACATGAGAATGGTCAAAGACAAGCCGGGTCAATATCAGGAGCAGGGATCGTAGACGTCAATGAGTCAGCAACTGCAACACCAATGAAAATCAATGTAAGCGATGCGGGAATAGAACTCCACGTCAGGGCAATGAGGCAACTCCCCCATGCCCTCTTTTAAACCTGGCGGCTCCTCGTGACCATGCCAGGCCCTGCCCCCTCAGATGCCGCTCGGCCATTACAAGGTGCTGGCACTCGACCAGCCAGTGGCACCGAACCATGCCCAGACCCCCCAGGCAGCACAGCATGGGCTGAGGATGTAACATGTTCTAGGGCGAGGTTAAAAAGCAACGGGGATAGGGGGCAACCCTGTCTTGCACCGCGTTCTAAAACGAAGGGAGTGGAATTGAGGCCATTTGACGTGATGACCGAGGGAGTGAAATAAAGTGCTCGAAAGAGGGCTAAAAACACTTTCCCAAAGCCTTACGAATATTGATGGTGGAGTGTAGACCATTTAGGAAGCCTGTTTGTTGGGAACCTATAAGATTTGCGAGAGAGCCCTGCAGACGGCCAGCCATAATGGTAGAGAGCAGTTTCAAATTGATGTTGAGTAACGCTATAGGTCGGTACGAGGTGACTAAGGGGGGTCCTTTCCAGGCTTGGGGATCACCACCACCCATGCCTCATTAAAATTCAGAGGGGGAACCTCCCCTTGCAAGATATTGTTGTAAATTGAGGTCAGGTTATGGAACCACCAAGCTGGAGAGAAGTTTATAGTACTTAGCCCCAAACCCGTCAGGTCCCGAAGCCTTGCCAGTCTTGAGGGAGGATATCAGTTTACGGACTTCAATATGTGTGATAGGTGTTGAGAGGGCGTCATGGTCAACTGGGGACATTTTCAGGATTTGTGCCCTATAAAAAAGGTTCAATTGTCCGTGGCAGTCATCTGGGCCAGCTTTATAAAAGTCTGCAAAGTAGGTCCGAAAATAGTCGACGATAGCGGTGGGGTCCGTAAGTAGGGTACCCTCTGCAGTCCTAAGTTGGGATATGAAAGGTCGGGTCTGCGTTTGGGACCAGACAAGGTTGGCCAGGAGGCGTCCATGTTTATTGCCAAAGTGATACAACCGATGTTTCCGGCGCTGCCAGTAGGGATGAGCTGTTCGGGTTCGGACGGTTCGGGGTTCGACCCGAACTTAGCCTGTTCGGGTGGATCGCGAAACCCCGAACATTTCCGGGTGTTCGCCGCATGTTCGACCACAATGGACCACAATGCATTTTCCCACTGCCTGAAGCTCGTAATTAGCTACAGCCTTGCACCTGACCACAGGTCTGGTGCAAGACTGGTTGAACACTATGCCAATCACCGCTCAGAGTCCTGATTGGGCAAATTTTACCCAATCATGGGCTCACAGAGCTAAGTCCCGCAGCACACTATATAAGGTTTCAACGTGCCGATTCTGCATGCATTTCAGAGGAGATTTCAAAGAAGATAGTTGTGTGTGTTGTTACTGCCGGTCTGCCACGCTTCTGGGGGGGTCTCATTTCGACCAAATATCAGGGAATTTAGGTGATGTGTGTCTTGTCACTGTGCCAGCAAGTTTTTTTGGGGTCTACAACTTTATTTAAAACATTTGTGAATTGAGGTGATTTTCTGGGTCTTGTCACTGTGCCAGCAAATCTTTTTGGGGCTCACTAATTTCTTTAAAACACTTGGGAATTAAGGTGATCTGCGTCTCGTCATACAAAAAGTACCACGCTGTATTTTGGGGCTCACTAATTTCTTTAAAACACTTGGGAATTAAGGTGATCTGTGTCTCGTCATACAAACAGTACCATGCTGTATTTTGGGCTCACTAATTTCTTTAAAACACTTGGGAATTAAGGTGATCTGTCTCTTGTCACTGGCTGCCAGCTATCAGTGTGTCTCACTGAGTTATACCAGAGTTATTTAAATCTTTATACCAGAGTTGAATCAGAGTTCTGTATATATTAATCTATATATCACTCACCATGTCTGAAAGAACAAAAAGGACAGGCAGACGCTCCCAGCCACAGATAAGAGGGCAAGCAGCCCCTGTGTTGGGAGGCTGTGTCTCTGGTCGTGGTGGATGTGGTGCATCCTCTGCAGGGGCACGCTTGTCCTTTCTAACTGGTGCTGGCCGTCTTAAGCAGCAGCAACATACAGAGGACTTGGTGGATTGGCTAACCAGGCCAGCCTCATCCTCCGAGTCCTCTGCCAGCCAGGCTTCTAGTGCTTTACAGTCCACCTCAGCTGCCAAAGCATCTAATGCAGCCTCCATGTCCACAGCTACTCCTGCCGTAGCCTCGCTATCACACACGGAGGAGTCAGCTGAATTGTTTGACTACAATGAGAGTGACATGCTGCTTGAGGATGCGCAGCAAGTACAGTGCTCTGATTCAATCTCTGAGGTTGAGGAAGGGAGTATAATCAACCTAGAGGAAGGGGGTGCCAGTGATGACACACAAATAACTGGCACTCATGTTGCCCCAGCAGCTGCAGCATACTGCCAAGTTGGCTCCAGTGAAGAGGAGATAGGGGGTGAAGATGACATTGATGATGATGAGGTCACTGACTCCACCTGGGTGCCAGATCGAACTGAGGAATCAAGTGAGGTGGAGGGGAGGAGGAGGAGGCACAGCAAACACGAGGCACAACATCCTCTGTGACCAACCGTAGCACTAGCCAGTCCAAGGCATCACATGTCAGAGCTGCTCCGATGCAGAGCGCTGTTGTCTCAAAGAACACATGCAGGAAATCTGCTGTCTGGGAGTTCTTTAAGAACTGTGCAGCAGACCCCACCGTTGCTATTTGTAATCTATGTCAGAGGAGGCTGAAGCGTGGGATAAACACCGGACACTTGGGTACCACGTGCTTGAGGCGACATATGAACAAGTGCCACACATCCCGTTGGGGCAAAACTTTGCGTAGGTCCTCCTCCTCCTCATCTGTCTCTACCCACACTGTATGTCCTGCCATGCAATTGCCTACAACCTCCACCGACAGGGATGATGCTACAGTAATGGATGTACCAGCAGGTCCTTCCTCACAATGTGACATCATCCCAGTAGCTGAAGATTTACGTAGTCAGATTACGCTGCCGCAGCTGCTGCAGCGAAAGAAAAAATATAGTCCCAACCATCCCCAAGCACAGCATCTAAATGCCAGCTTAGCAAAATTACTCGCATTGCAGCTGCTGCCTTTCCAGCTGGTGGACTCTGCTCCCTTCCGTGAATTTGCTGAATGCGCTGTACCACAGTGGCAGGTTCCAAAACGCCATTACTTTTCACGCAAGGCCATTCCAGCACTATACCAGCACGTGGAAGACAATGTTATCCAGTCATTAGGGAAAGGCAGTCAGCAGCAAGTTGCATGTGACTTTAGACACGTTGTCCAGCAAGCATGGACAGGGTCGTTACATTTCCTTCACGGCACACTGGGTAACTCTGATTGCAGCTGGGAGTGATCCGAGACGGGGCTCTGTGCTGGAGCTTGTTCATCCACCACGCCTCCAGAAAGCTGCTTGTATGAGGTCTGTCTGCTCCATCACCACCACCTCTTCCTCCTCCTCCTCCTCCTCTGTCTCTGGCGAAGTGGCAGTTAAACTGACGCCTGACAGGGTCTACGCAATGGCTCAAGCAAAAAGATGCCATACTGTGCTTGAGCTGGTTTGTTTAGGGGACAGGAGCCACATCGGGTCAGAAATTTTGTCAGCTCTGCAGGGGCAGGTGCAGAGATGGTTAACACCACGCCAGCTTGAGCTGGGAATGATCGTCTGCGATAATGGCAGCAACCTTCTCTCCGCCCTACGCAAGGGTAAATTGATGCATGTACCATGCCTAGCACACGTCCTAAATCTGGTGGTACAGCGTTTCCTAACCAAGTACCCAGGGCTGCCAGAGCTTCTCATTCAGGCCAGAAAAGTCTGCAGCCACTTCAGACGATTATTCCCAGCAAGCGTTCACCTGGCAGAAATCCAAAGAGAATTCCACCTTCCCACAAACCGTCTGATCTGTGACATGCCCACCAGGTGGAACTCGACATTAGCAGTGCTGCAGCGTCTGCACAAGCAGCAGAGGGCCATCAATGAGTACCTGTGTGAGTATGGCACAAGGCAGGTTCAGGTCAACTTGTTTTTTTTCCCCCCGCAGTAGCTGATGATCAAGGATGCATGCACTGTACTGTCACCATTTGAGGAGGCAACGAGGATGGTGAGCAGGGACAGTGCATGCATCAGTGACACAATTCCTTTAGTATTCCTGCTGGAGCACACTCTGCGGGGAATTATAGATGTGGCTCTAGAGGCAGAGCAGCGGGAGGAAAAGGCCTTCCCTAGCTCTCAAGGCCCCAGTCTTTCCGCAGACAGCATTCCAGCGGGTCCTACTCAGATCAGACAGGATGAGGAGGAGGAGGACTATTTAAGTAGTGGGGGCATTGAAGGTGGGGATTCCTCAAGGCAGGGTTTTGTGTGCCCAGAAACAGAAGGGCTTGCCGGTGGCTGGGAGGAGGAAGTGGACGATACGGTCATCCTCATTGACCAGGAAGACTCGGCAGCTAATGCCACCTCCAACTTACGCTGCATGGGCTCTCTAATGATGCAAAGCCTGCTAAAGGACCCCAGGATTCGTGCTATCAAGGAGAGGGATCATTACTGGTTGGCAACCCTTCTTGATCCACGATACAAGGGGAAAGTTGCAGAGCTCATCCTGCCCGCACAGAGGGAGCACAGGATGAAAAAACTTGAGGACGCTCTAAAGCGACACTTGTGTAACACCTTTCCAGGCACTGGTAGATTACCAAGTGCTGACACACGTGCTTCTGAGGCTGCGGATGATCAGAGGAATAGTGGTGAAGGCCAGGGCCGCTTGACTGATGCATTTTTACATTTTTTTAGTCCTCGACGCCCAGGGACGTCAAATGTAGGCACCCATTGCCAACGTCTTCACCATATGGTGCAGGACTACCTAGGGGCAAGGGCAGACCTGGATACCTTTCCAGCAGATGATCTACTGGCTTACTGGGTGTTGAGATTGGATCACTGGCCAGAACTTAGCCAATATGCTATGCAGCTACTAGGTTGCCCTTCATCTAGCGTGCTTTCCGAAAGGACGTTCAGTGCCGCTAGAGGTTTTGTCACAGACAAAAGAGTGCATCTGTCTACCGACTCTGTAGACCGGCTGACATTTATAAAAATGAATCAGTCCTGGATCAGCAGCTATCAATCCCCTGATGCTGAAGTAATGGAATAGATAGGGGATGTCCTCTTCTGCATTCACAAAACCTCCAGCACTGAACTCTTCCACAATACCACAAAAGGGTTACAGTGTGAAGGCACTTGCTGCCATGAAAGGCACAATATCTGGCTGCACTGACGCCCCTTAAAAAAAACAAAAAAACTTTTCAATATAGGACCACATGGTCGACCCCTGCATTCTTCCACAATACCACAGAGGGGTTACTGTATGATGATACTTGCTGGCCTGGCACCAAAGGCACAGTATCTGGGTGCACTGACGCCCATTACCAGATCAAAAACTTTTCAATAAAGGACCACATGGTCCACCCCTGCACTCTTCCACAATACCACAGAGGGGTTACTGTATGATAGTACTTGCATGCCTGGCACTAAAGGCACAATATCTGGCTGCACTGCCATTGATGCCTGTATCAGATTCATATCCTCAGAGGGGTTACGGTGTGACGGCACTGTTGCCGACGCTAAAAGCCCAATTTTAAAGCACCTATTGTTAGTTTCATCCAAAGCCTGCATTAGTTTCACAATAATTTAGCCCAAAAAAACACTAAACTTTTTCTGCGCGTCCTAAAATGCCTTTTCATACAGGCTGCCGCCCCAAGCAGTTGTTTATGGATAGATTAAAGGAAAAGCATTTACCGTCATATGAAACGTCATTTATTTGTTTTTAAGTGTTTCTATACATCATAGAAATCCGCCACTTCACGGGCAGGTTATGGGGACCTCCTAGGCACGATATTTGAAGGAATTTTTGGTTTTTATTTTTAACCCTTATTTCATGGAAAACTCACTGTCCCTTTAAAAACGTTTTTTTTTAAAAACTTTTTGTCCTTGTTTCCTGTCCCCCAAGGCACTACCCGGACCCCCATACACCTTTTATGGCAAATATGTAGCATATATGCCCTCTTGGAGGGCACTCTAAAAAAACGAATTTTCAGCCCCATTGACTTGCATGGGGGTTCGGGTTCGGGTTCGGTCCCGAACAAATGGGAAGTTCGGGCTCGAACCAAACTCGGGGAGTGTTCGGCTCATCCCTAGCTGCCAGGAGCGATGTGCAATATCAGTGGCTAAGGTGTCATATCTAGTCTTGTCTGTATATTTGCAGATTCTATACGGGTCGGGTTTGACACATATGTTCTATAGCTCTGGGGCAAATACAAATGAGCCCTATTTAAGTGTAGAGAATCCTCCTTTTTACGAGCAGTGTATTCTATTATCTGGCCTCTCAGTACCGCTTTGGAGGTGGACCAGAACAGATTAACCTCGTCAACTTGTTGTAAATTGTCTGTGTAATTATTCCACACTAATTCAATATGCGACTTCAACAGTCCGGAAGTCATGAGGTGGGAAGGGAACCGCCAATTGCGAGTGTGGGGTCCCAAGTGTAAGTTCTAATGTGACCGGAGCATGATCAGTGAATAGTATTGGGCCAATCATGGTGTGCATTGCTCGGGTCGTGAGCAAGTCCGAAATAGTGATGTGCGTTTCGGAATTTCCACGAAATTTCCCGATTCGTGCATTCGGATTCGACCGATTTTCCGAATATTTTCGGATCCGAAAACGGCAGATCTGAACAAATTTCCGAGCTGAAACGCAAACTTTTCGAATGGACTAGAAATGTGTAAAATCGAAATTCATTTTCATTCCATTCGTGATTTCGGCTCCATTCCTGATTTCGGTTCCATTTCAGTAATTTCGGACATCGTATTTTTCGGTTAGATCGCTGATTCTGTAATTTTGTATCATTCCCATCTCAATGTATCCTTCTTGTAAAACATGAGATCTCAATATATCCTTCTTGTAAAACATGAGAAATCTCAATATATCCTTCTTGTAAAACATGGGAAATCTCAATGTATCCATGTAAAACATGAGAAATCTCAATATATCCTTCTTGTAAAACATGGGAAATCTCAATGTATCCTTCTTGTAAACATGAGAAATCTGAATGTATCTTTCCCGGGAAACCAGAGAAATCTCAATGTATCCTTCTTGTAAAACATGGGAAATCTCAATGTATCCTTCTTGTAAAACATGGGAAATCTCAATGTATCCTTCTTGTAAAACATGGGAAATCTCAATGTATCCTTCCCGGGAAACAAGAGAAATCTGAATGTATCCTTGTAAAACATGGGAAATCTCAATGTATCCTTCTTGTAAAACATGAGAAATCTCAATATATCCTTCTTGTAAAACATGAGAAATCTCAATGACAGAATTATCGTATCGACAGAAATATCGGATTCGAAAAACCATTAGTTTATGTCAAAACAAATAGACACTTTGAAATGAGGAGAACAGATGTTCCGAAAAACACGAAAATTTCCGAAATCATGAAAAAAAAGTCGATACGAAAAACTAACCGGAAATCGGCCAAAACGAGCCGAAACGAAAATTTACAAAATCCGAACGAACCGAAAAAAATAAATAATCAGTGCACAAGTCTAGTCCGAAATAAAGAACAGGTCCAGTCAGGAAAATGATTTGTGAGGGTCAGAATAAAATATAAAATCCCTGCCCGTCGGGTTGTGCACACACCATATATCTTCCAGGCTAAACTGATTTAGAAGAAAGGTGGGACCAGAGGTTTGTAAACATCCTCTGGGTGGCTTACATCCCGGGGCCCGGTCCAGTATGGAGTCCGGTACATCGTTAAAGTCTCCACCAACAATTCTGCGGGCGGAGGAGTATTGGTGAAGTAACGGGATTAAAGATTTGTAAAACGCTAGATTTGGACCATTAGGGGTGTAGATATTAAGCAATTGAAACGATTTGTGTGCTATGTTCAAATTGAGAAGAGTGTATCTACCTTTGGGATTATTAATTGCCATTAGGTCGGAATAGGGGAGTCGTTTGTGAAGTAGAATAGCGGTACCCCTGGACTTTTGAGAATAGATGGAGGATGTTTGATAACCCACCCATGGGGCTCGTAGCGACTGAGCTTGGCTAGTCCAGTGTGTTTCCTGTAGGAAAACGATGTCAGGGTCTAGTCGTTTCAAATATTGTATCACCTTCTTGCGTTTAATTGGCAAGTTAAGAGCCTCGATGTTCCAGGACACTATTTTAAAAGGAGTTACAGGTGGAAATCTGAGGGGTTGAGGATGTCGGAAGAGTAGTAGAGGAAGCATGCGTCACGGAGGGTGCCAAATTCTAGATTGAAAAGATGCTGTGTAGGAACTAAGTGGTGAAGAGAGAAAGGGCCGTCCCAGCAGTGGCCTCCCTCCCTTGAATATTAGGAAAAACTTTTACCTGCCGAAAGGGTCGTATTAACCTGGTCCGAAACATTTTAACTATATACAACCTAAAAGAAACAAGAGAAAGTCCGCCCCTGAAAAAAATGGGTTAGCACAAAAAGTGAACAGGAGAAACAGTAAAAATGTAATGGGAAAATCAACGTAAAGTCCTGTGGATGTTGTGGAAATACCAGCGGGCGGTACCAGCCCATTATGGCAGGAGCAGCTGCAAGACACAGAATCAAAACATAAACAATAGCAACAAGTGAAGAAAGAGAAATAAACTTGTACGGTGGGAGAAGCAGGTCTCGTCCCGCCTCGGGGTCATCAGCGCAATCATGGGGTTGGTTGAGTGCGAAGGTCCATGGTCGGTCTTCAAGACGGTTGAGGCGTCGTCCGGCGTGTCCTTGAAGGCGATCTGACCATGAATGTGGACCCAGAGACGTGCTGGGTATTGGAGCGTGAATCTTAGGAGCAAACACCCGTCGACAGGCAGCCAATGAAGCAGAGAAATCTTGGAAAAGACGTAAAGTAGTTCCTTGTATTCTCGAGTGCCCGCTTTTCTATACGCTTGGAGAAGAAGGATTTTGTCCGTGAAGTTCAGTAATTTAAAAATGACTGTGCGAGGGCGATTCAGTGAGGAGGAAAGGTCCGGCCCCAGCCGGCTAACCCGCTCTACAGTTAGTGGAGCAGTATCCGATATACCCAGAGACGTAGGTAGCCAGGAGGTGACGAATAGGTGGAGCTGTGGGCCTTTTACGGATTCTGGGAGACCCACAATACATAGATTATTTCTGCGTCTTCCATTTTCTAGATCATCAACCTTGTCTAGCAGAGATGAAAGAAGCGACTTGTGGGATTCTGTGGTCGTCTTTAAAGACGCGAGCCCATCCTCCAGTGCCGAAATCCTCTCCTTCACCTCTGTCAATCGTTGAGCCTGAGAAGTGAGTTGGGAAAGTGCCAGATCGATTGTTGCCGACAGATGGTCCAACTTCTCATCCACCAGTGGCTAGAGCATTGTGGTAAATTCGGCCATCTGGGCAGTGGTGGTCGACTGAGAGGAAACAGTCAGATGTGGACTGGCTGCTGCACTTCCAGGCTCTGAGACAGATTGCGTCGGGGATCTAGCCGACGTCGATGCGCCCTTGCCGTGAGATTTAGTCTTGGTGCGTTTGGAATTTTTGGTGGTTGATGCAACAAATTTATCCATTGTTATTGGTAGATAGAAATGGGGAAATCGTCGAGATAGGCGGAACTTAGAACTTGCGGAGTACAAACGGTGAGGTCCATAGTAACCCCTGGGGGAGTTACGTATGGTGAGGCAAGTAGGACTGTGTGGGCCCACAGTACTTCGTTAGGTACAAAAATTTGTCATACGCAGTAGTAGTGGACCCCGTAGGGACCACCCAAAAAATTGTAAAAAGTCTGTGCAGTGGATGCGGTGTGCCCCGGCGGGTCCGCCTAAAAATTGTTTGGATCTGGTGCTTAGAGTGCGTCCAGTGAGAAATTGAAGCAAAAAATTGTCGGCGAGGGGCTGCTCGTCGCTAGCGAGCAACCACTAAAAAAATTGTGTGCGCGTGGCGGTAGATGGAGAATATATATATATACACACACCTCAATCGATTTGGTTTGCACTCACGGTTCACTGTTACTCCACAGGCCCGGTGCTCGGTGGCGGCCTCTTGATCATATGAGAATGTATAGAATCACCCGCACTCCAGGATTTTTCACGTTTTTTTTTTTCCACTTTATTTGAACATGTTTATATCTGCCAACGTTTCAGTTCCAATCCGGAACTTTCATCAGGACAAAAAACAATTACCCCACACTTCAAACCCTCAGGTTAAGTAGGGAACAAAATCATTAAAATTGCAAACACCTTGATTACTCACCCTCCCGGTGTGTACAGCGTCCGGCGTACCTCGAAGTCCACTGCGCATGCGCCATACTGCGGCTCACTTCTGTGACGTCACCCTGGTCGTCCTGGTGACCAAGATGTTTGTAGCTCCATAGTTACATTTCTGCATTATGCGCCTATGCCATCCGGTTCACTTGCGCACACCGGAGGGGAGAGACAATCAATGATGACCATATTAAAATCAACAATCACATTTAAAAACAAATTACCCTCTGCAATTAAAGAAATGACCACGATATCTTTACCCGCTAGGCGGACTTCTCAAAAGTTGATAATCGAAAATTGTAAGAGCTAATGCATGGCTATAAGATGTAACCCTTAACCTGAACCACTAAACAACGTTTATCTATACAAATACCGAATACATATTGCGTTCATTGAGTCCCTGAGGGAACACTGTGTCAAGCCTGTGTATCCATTGGGCCTCTTTTTTAAGTAGCATAAGCGCTCTATCCCCTCTCAGGTACAGGGACATGGTCTATGGCCATAAAGCGCAAAGAAGCAACCGAATGACCTAATTCCAGGAAGTGTCTTGCTACTGGCTTGTCCGAGTGCCCATCACGATATGCTATCCTGATATTTGATCTGTGATTCCTTATCCTATCACATAATTGGGTAGTTGTCTTGCCCACATACGCTAACCCACAAGGACACATTATTCTATATACAACGAACTCAGTTTTACAAGTTATCGTATGTCGGATATGGAATCGTTTCCCAGTGTGTGGATGGCTGAATTCTTTCCCTGGGACCATTTGGCTGCAAGTCACACATCCCAGGCACCACTTACATCCCACACTACGGTAACGCTCCAACTCCTGTGCCCGCCCCAAGGCAGGATCCGTGTGGACTAGTAGATCTTTTAAACTCTTATTGCACTTGTAACAAAACATTGGAGGATGCCTGAACTTACTAGGTAGAGTCTGATCACTCCCCACAATACGCCAATTTCTTTTAACTGCAGCAGTCAATTTCTCAGTGGCCATACTGTAGGTGATGGGAAACCTCAATCTATTCTGTTGTACCTTCTTTACTTGGGGCACAGTGGCCCTATCCATAGCCTGTTCCAAAGACTGTCTCGGATACCCCCGTTGTTCAAACTTCTCCTGCATCTGGCTTAACTGTTCCTGTCTAAGCGACACATCACTATTGTTTCTAATGGTCCTCAAGAACTGGGCATGCGGTAAAGCTCGCTTACAGTGCTCGGGATGTACACTCGAGCTAAGTAGAAGAGTGTTACGGTCTGTGGGCTTGGAGTAAAGGGAATGGTGACGTTGATGATCCTTCACGAATACCTTAATGTTCAAAAAATGAATGGACTCCCTACTCGCCTCACTCGTAACCTTAATAGGACTATTAAGTCCATTAATATATCCCTCAACCGTCCTTGCCTCCACCGTACCCCGCCACAAAATAAATACATCAATGAAACGGACATATAAAGCAATATTGTCAGTAAAATGATTCAATATATATTCCCGTTCAAATCCGTACATAAACGCATAGAGGCCCCCATGGACGTCCCTGTGCGTTGTACGAACCACTGGTCCTCAAATCTGAAATAATTATTCTGTAAGGCCAAAGCAAGTAGCTCTAACACAAACTCAATTTTGGGGCCTGTATATACCATGGACCGTGACAACAGTTCCCGCATTGCCTCTATACCAGCTTGTTGAGGGATTACGGTGTAGAGGCTTTTAACGTCCATAGTCAAAAACACCAGATCTTCATCAATGGATGTGATGCCCTTCAACCTTTGTAAAACATCTGCAGTATCTTTAACACACGTCGGAATTGCCAATACCGTTTTTTTTTTAAACAAAGTCCAACCACCTCGCCACCGGGTCTATAACATCCCCGATGGCCGACACAATTGGACGAACTGGTGGGGTAGTGGCACTCTTGTGGATTTTTGGAATCCCATATATCACTGGAGTTTTTGCACCAGGAACTCAAATAGTTAGTCATTAATTTCTCCCATAATTAATCCCCTTCTCAGGGTTTCCTCAAACCTACGCGAGATCTCAATCGTGGGGCCCCTCTCCAACCATTTATGTCCCTTCATCCTGGAGCTGGGAATATAGCTCCTGTGCATACTGGGAATAGTCCATGATGACAATCGCCCCCCCCCCCTTATCAGCCTGGCGCATCACAATTGATGTGTCTTCAGACAAACTCTTAATCGCTTCCCTCTCCAATTTGGTAACATTGCAGCGCTTAGACCGATGATGCTTTATGATATCTTTTGAGTCAACCTTCAGACTTCTTAGGAACGCCTCAATCGAAGGTTGAGTTGAAGGTGGGTCATACCGACCTTTACTACGAAACCTATTTGGCCCATAATTAGATATTTCATCCTTAAAAAAATCATTGAGGCGCATATTACGGCCAAACCGATGTAACTCCACATTCCACATAAAGTCATCTTGTTTAGTTGACGGGACAAAAGACAACCCCTTGCTCAGCAGTCCTTTTTCCACATTTGATAAATGCCTGCTCGAGAGTTTGAATATGGGGGGTCAGTTCTTGATGGGCGGTCTGCCCCTGAGTGCCCCTCTGTTTGCCTTTATGCCCCCTCCTACAGGTCCTCCTTCGTCTCCGTTTTTTGCCCGACTCCGTGTTAACGTGCCCAGATGGTCCAGGGCATCGGTGGCTCCTAAAAAAACACTAGCTGTACTCTGTAGCGTGGAGCTCGATTCCGTCTCAGAAGCCGACTCGCCAGATGTAACATCAATGGTGTGTTACTTCGGTTTCTGTATTCTCCTTCTAGGTTTCCTTATGGATCTGCGGCTAGTTTCTCCACTGAGCCATTTGTATACCCGATGTTGTACATAATCCAACCAGACTCGTTAAAACTTGTCTTTTTGAACCGCACCAAGTCATTTTTATACCGGGCCACCTCCTGTTCCATTTTGGTAAGTGCAGTCATATATATAAACAAACCACAGGGGGGGGGGGGGTTGCACTCAACCTAAACTTGCAACACAAGCGGGTGCATCTAAGACTTTAAATATAAAACACCAAAAAAAAAAAAAAAAGAGCACTCCATATCAATGACCACCTTCATCCACCATTTTCTGCAACAAAAAAAAAAAAACCCACACATTTCAAAAAACCTGACTGAGGTAAAATGATGGGGATTCAGTTAACAAAGTATGAACATAGCTTGCGTAAGCCTGTCACAGTCGCCAATGTACCCAATTGTTGACAGGTCCTATCTAACCTAAACTTGCAACACAAGCAGGTGCATCTAAGATTTTAAATATAAAACACCAAAAAAGAGCACTCCATATCAATGACCACCTTCATCCACCATTTTTGTTGCAAACTTGTGTTGCAAGTTTAGGTTGAGTGCAACCCCCCCCCCGTGGTTTGTTTTATATATATGGAGAGCTGACAACTCTCATGGGTATGCACCCCTCCCTGTTCACGGGTGTGTCCCACCGTGACAGCCTATAAAGGCTAGTACCTGCTGGGAAGCTCCAGGGTGAGTAAATTCTGTAAATGCAGATAGGACCTGTCAGCGATGGGGTACATTGGCGACTGTGACAGGCTTACGCACTATGATCATACTTTGTTAACTGAATCCCCACCATTTTACCTCAGTCAGGTTTTTTGAAATGTGTGTTTTTTTGGAAGGTGGTCATTGATATGGAGTCCTCTTTTTGGTGATATATATATATATATATATATCAGTTATGTTCAAAATTATTCAACCCCCACTGAAATTGAGTGTTTTGGCCAGTTTGACATTGATTTTGATCATTCAGTCATCTTGCTTACAATTAAATCAAAGAGTCACGTGCAGGTCAGACAAATATAACATAACATTTATAATGAAATAACCACAAATGTCTTTTCTGTGCTCACATCATTATCAGTTTTATTCAACCCTCAAGTGACATTCAATCTTAGTACTTAGTACAACATCCTTTTACAGTTATAACAGCTTTTAAACGTGAAGCATAGCTTGACACAAGTGTCTTGCAGCGATCTACGGGTATCTTCGCCCATTCGTCATGGGCAAAAGCCTCCAGTTCAGTCACATTCTTAGGCTTGCGCACTGCAACTGCTTTCTTTAAGTCCCACCAGAGATTCTCAATCGGATTTAAGTCAGGTGACTGCGATGGCAAACTCCAAAATGTTCCAGCCTTTAATCTGCAACCATGGTCTAGTGGACTTGGAGGTATGCTTGGGATCATTGTCCTGTTGAAAGGTCCAACGTCTCCCAAGCCTCAGGTTTGTGACGGACTGCATCACATTGTCATCCAATATCTCCTGGTACTGAAGAGAATTCATGGTACCTTGCACACGCTGAAGCTTCCCTGTACCTGCAGAAGCAAAACAGCCCCAAAGCATGATTGACCCCCCGCCATGCTTAACAGTAGGCAAGGTGTTCTTTTCTTCATAGGCCTTGTTCTTCCTCCTCCAAACATAGCGTTGATCCATGGGCCCAAACAGTTCTAATTTTGTTTCATCAGTCCACAGAACACTATCCCAAAACTTCTGTGGTTTGTCCACATGACTTTTGGCATACTGCAGTCGACTCTTCTTATTCTTTGGAGACAGCAAGGGGGTGCGCCTGGGAGTTCTGGCATGGAGGCCTTCATTACGCAGTGTGCGCCGTATTGTCTGAGCTGAAACTTCAGTACCCACATCTGTCAAATCTTTTCTCAGTTCCTCAGCAGTCACACGTGGACTTTTCTGAAATCTACGCTTCAGGTAGCGCACAGCAATCGAAGTCAGCATCTTCTTTCTGCCACGACCAGGTAGCGTTTCAACAGTGCCCTTTGCCTTGAATTTGCGAATGATGCTTCCTATGGTCTCTCTTGGTATGTTTAACATCTTTGCAATCTTCTTATAGCCATTGCCCTTCCTGTGAAGAGTAATCACCTCTTCTCTTGTCTTCCTGGACCATTCTCTTGACTTTACCATGTTTGTAACCACACCAGTAAATGTCTAGAAGGAGCTGAGTATCACAGTCATTTTAAAGCTGCCTAATTGGTGCTTATTATGCTTTATTGCTGCTCCGTGACATCCACAGGTGTTTTCAATACCTGATTAAAAACACTTGAATGAACCTCTGTTCTTCAGAGAGGTAGTCTTTAAGGGGTTGAATAATTGTGTCAATGAAGAATTCACAAAAGAAACATTTACTACTGTATTACAAAACCAATTGATGTCATTTTAGTTGCATATGGTTCTTTAAAAAGTCCTTGTAGGATTTCATTCTGAATACAATTACAAATGTACACTAAATTCCCTAAAACCCTTTACAGCATTGGGGGTTGAATAATTTTGAACACAACTGTATATTATTCTCTTACCCTATTGGGATAGCAAGTTTCTCCTGTATCCTCGAAAGTTCGGGGATATCAATAAGTCTGTGGCCCAGAGTTGTGGAGCAGTAAAGTGTGACGAACACCGTGGAGTTGGGTGAGCAGATCAGGCTTGAGCCTTTCCTGGACCGCTCTAGTCACTTCCTAAATGGCCCTGTCAATAAAAGCACTCCATTCTGTGAAAACGATTGAAGTCTTTTTACCAATTATATTTTCAAGATAATGGTTGATAATGTCTTGCTGAACAAAGGAGCTAAAATGGGAAAAATATATTCTTTGTATTTTAACAATTCATTTAGGGGTTTTTAATCCTTATCGAGCTATGAATGACGACATTATTCCCAACTCAGTTTTGCTTTCTATATTTTTAAAGAGATGCAGAACATTTTTCAGTTGTTTTAATTCCTTTCAATAGCTGTTGACAATAATTGGTAACAGTAGAAATAAATGGCATTTTCATCCCTTGACATGAGGAAGGACTGAGGTTGAAACCAACCCAGGAAGGCGCACCAAAGCAAAATCAAAATATAATATTAAGGGTTTGCTGGCATCGCCCACAACCATTGCAGTCCACTGAGCATTTGCCCAATGTTCCAGATGGCCAGTTCAGGCCTGCGTTGTCAATGCCATGTTTCAGTGTGAAACATATTCGCTGACTGTAGACTTTGGCTTCTCTGGGAGCAGGAGGGTGGGGTCACGGCTGATGGGTAAATGATCATGATACAATATGTATCACTGATGTTCATTCCCTGAAGAGGGGGGATGTCACCCCAGCACATATGCGCACCAGTATGGCAGACTGTCTAGCTGAGAAGACAGTTAGGCTGTCACGTGGCGTGTGCGGTTCAGGTATGAGCCCAGCAGGCGGCGACACAGGGGAGGCCAGACAGGATTCAAGCAATGAATATAACTTTAATGGAACATAAATGGGCCTTGACTGCAGGCAAATCTGGAACGTACCGGCAAAGACATGGTTAAAGTCCATATACAAGGGGTCGTGGCTGGCAGCTGGCTGACAGGTTAAGTATGCCCAAGCAAGGGTTCGGTACACAGTATATCACATAGACACAGTACAGGGAGTAGTCTTGGAGAGTCAGTGGATTGTGGGCAATGCAGTCCTAGACTGCAGACAGGGTCCACCAATAATAAATCTGGATAGCTGACAGTAGTACCTTGATCAAAGGTCAGAGACGGTGTTGTACAACTGTAATCCACAGGTAGGTTTCCAGACACGGGATAGTGGGCTACGTGGTTGAGAGTACCCACTTGAGCAGTGACCTGGAATCTTGACCACAGACCTTGGATACAGCGTAGGTGGAGATCGCCGAGAGTTCCATGCACAGACGGAGATGTATCCAGAAACAATAAGGTAGACAGATGGGTACTGGATACGCAGGATACACTATACAGCAATAGGATAACTGGTTCAGGTAGAGCAGGTATGCACACAACAAATGACCTCAGTCAGGGAGCACAATGCAGAACCACTGCTATCTGGGTCTCTTTGCCTTTTAAGGAGGCTTAAACACGGATGGGCCTCAGCTGGATCTCCAGGGCTGGAAAACGAAGACCAAGGCTGGATCTCCATGAGCCTGGTCAAGGTGCTGAGCCTGGGCAAAACCTGGAATGGAATCCAAGAAAGAAGAGATCCAGGGCAAAGTTCTTAGATCCAGGTGTGCAAGACAGGTACAATAGCAGATACCCCGGGTGGACCGTGACATAAAACAGTCTGCTCATACACAAGCACGGTTGTAGCTAGGGATGCACAGAAATGAAAATTTGGGACCGAAACCGATACCAAGAATGCATGATGAGCTTGGCCGAAAACATACATACATACATACAATTAGTGAATGATACTCCTCCGAAATGAAAATTTTGGAACGAAAATTACTTTTTCCCCCATCAATTTATTTTAAGATTGTTTTTTGTATAATTGTATTAATACTAGACTTTATTAAATTAATATAATGAATTTAAATTAATCCACATTAAAATGTTTAAGATATTTTTGTCCTATTTTGCTGGAGTTATTTTGCATCTAGTGCATACATTCATGTGTAAAATTTTTGGACACACACACACACATTTTATAGTTGCAGAAGACACTTACACATCCCAGCAATTCAGAGAACTCTGCAACTATAAAGTTTATTATTTGTTTTGTGGAGGCTTTTAATCTAATTTTTTTGCCCTCCAACACAATTTAACTGAGTAGATATATATCTATAATCTATAATGGCTCAGGAAAAGGCAAACGATTGCAAAATGAATGTGTATACGTTCCATTAACGTTTTGGAGGCATGGATGTAAGCACCCTCTTGTCCTCCGAGCAGACACCTCTGGCAGGAGGTCAGTGATAAACCACTTGTTCCTTGTCACTGAGAGGCCAGAGGTTACTGGTAGTGTGGATCATGCAGTGAACCCTTTATGTGCAGAAATAAATGTGTAGCAGCTCTTGCCTCTTTCCAATAGGCTTGTGCACCGATTTTTTTTTTTTTCGGTGCGATTCGGTTCGATTTTTCGGATTTTTAAACTTTTCGATTCGGCTCGTTTCGACTGATTTCGGTTTCGATTCGGCTCGTTTTTCGGAATATCGACCATTTTTCGTATTTTCGTGTCACTGTGCTCGGTTTTTGGATCGACTTTTTGTGATTTCGGAAATTTTCATTTTTCGGAATTGTACATTTTTCGGAATATCGGCCATTTTTCGTATTTTTCGTGTCACTTTGCTCGTTTTTGTATCGACTTTTGGTTTTTTTTGGAAAATTTTCGTTTTCAGAAAATTTTCGTTTTTCCGAAAATTTTCGTTTTTTCGGAACGTCTGTTCTCCTCGTTTGACACATTTCAAGTCCATTAGAAAAATCCGAAAATATTTCGTTTCGGCTCGGAAAACGTTTCGGATCTGACATTTTCGGATCTAAAAATTTTCGGAAATTCGGCCGCATCCGAAAACACGAATTGGGAAATTTCGTGAAAATTCCGAAATTCCGAAACCCGAAACGCACATCCCTACTTTCCAATTACAATTATCTCCAGCTAAGCAGCATTGAAAGAGCACTCGCTCAGTGTCAGCTGGGATCAGAAATTTTCAGCTGATCTTTTCGGCTGGTGTTTTGCTTTCTGGCCGAAACTGATAACCCATTATCGGCAGAATCTATCAGTGGCCGAAATTCCAGTGCATTCCCGGTTTTAGCTCGCATGTATGAAAAGCACTGTTTTTAACTATATCAGCACTCCAATCATTCATACAGGTCCTTGCTGGCTGTGCAATTTCTCTTAGTCCTTCTAAAAATTGGGTGGCAGTCTAGAGCTGTTGGGTGAGCAGGAGAACTAAGCGAAAACCAGGTATCACAAGGTCAAGCCATGTGATGTGAAATGTCTGACTGATTCACTAGCATTCAACTGTAGTAATCTAGTGATCTTGGTACTCAGAGTTGAGTTATAAAGATTAGTTAATTTGCCAAGCTATCAATACTAGAATTATGTGACAATACAGTATATTCCCTTATCATGCCAGAAGCAAGCAGGGCAGAAAAAAAATTGCATGAATCTAAAATTCCATTTTATTTTCCACTGTCAGTAAACTCATTTTAGCATATTCCTCTGTATAACCATAATTATGTTACAGGTTATTATACTGTATGTCACTGCTACCATAAAGTTGTCCACGTATGGAAAATGTAGGTTCTCTTCTTGCTGGTTACCCTATGTTATTGTATTGCTCTTATCTCTGCAGTTCAGGGGCCAAGTAAATCTCCATGTTTTTGAGGACTGGTGTGGAAGCACTGTTACCCAACTACGACGGAATCTGCATTTCCCCCTCTACCCTCATGTGAGTATCTACTGCCTACACTAATTCAAAGGAAACCTTTCTTAAATCTGTGTGATATATGAAAGATTTATGTAAATACTGTGACGTTTTGGGGCCCACAGAGCACGTGCACAATGTCTTTCACAAACAGAACAGCTTTATTCAGGGCAGTCAAAAAGGCAACATAATAAGTACACGCTTGGGTTCAGCGAAATTAAAGAAAAGCCCTGATCTTCAGCACAAATAATCAGAAAAATAATGGTGGCTCACCAACGCTTTAAACAGTCCCAAACCTGGGGAATCCTTTCCCCATAAGGTAGAAGCCTCTCCAGCAATGCACAGCACGTCTCCTGCTTTTGGAACACACACCCAGCTTCCACTGATTACTTTCCTTTTTCCTTAATTCCCACAATCCTGTCTGGGAGTTGCTGGCTTTTAAACTTCTTCCTGGACAGGAAGATTAACCCTGTGGTTGCCCTTAAAGGGACCACAACCCAAATAGGGGTGAAACATATTGTCCATTCAGGACCCAGCCCTGCTGACCTCTACAATACTATCAGGGTAATTCAAAGAGAATCGAAAAGTCACCGCACGTTCGGTGAAAAGTCACCGCACGTTCGGTGACTTTTCATTCTCTTCAATTCGGTTTGTTTTGCCGATCCCATTTCGGCGACCCTGCGGTGTATTCAGCAAGCACCACAGGGTCCCCGAATTGCAGGGAAAGGCCCTCGCAAACCAAACAAAAACTAACCGCAAAACCCGGTGAATGCACACCAAAAACATCTGTATTAACCCGCTGGAAAAACCCGAGCAGGAGCCGATCACAGGCAGCAAAGCCGACACCGCAGATGAGTCAATTGAATAAATTAGGAAAGCAGTTTGCTTGAATGTTTGAAAAGTGAAACGATGTTTGCAAAGAAACTACTGAGCGAAAATGTCTGAAATTTACATATGAGGTCCAAGGAATGATAATAAAAAGGGCTGTTACAGACAAAATAAGTTAAAAAAAAATCCAGAAAAATGCTTAAAATATATGGAAAAATCTATAAAGAGACTCTTTACTGCAGAATATTTTGATCAACGGTTTATTAGATATTGAATTAAAACGAGAATATTTTTAACATCCCAACACAAGATAGTTATCTGCCACCTCCACTCCCAGAGGTCCCCTCTGTCACCCTCTGCCGCTTCCTCCCAGCCACTGAGGAGGAAGTCAATTCCTTATTGTCCTCCTCACATCTCACCACGTGCCTGCTCGACCCCATTCCCTCACATCTAATTCCTCCCCTCTCCTCCTCCCTCACCCCTGCTCTCACACACATCTTCAACCTATCTCTCTCCACTGGCTCCTTTCCATCTGTCTTCAAACACGCGCTAGTTACCCCTTTACTAAAGAAACCATCCCTAGATCCCAACTCTCCATCCAACTACCGCCCTGTATCCCTGCTTCCCTTCACATCAAAGCTCTTAGAAAAACTAGTCTTCAACCGCCTCTCCCTCTTCCTGTCCTCCAATTCCCTACTTGACCCCCTGCAATCTGGCTTCCGTCCCCTACACTCAACTGAAAATGCCCTCACCAAAGTCATCAACGACCTCCTAACTGCTAAAAAACACGGCCACTATTCTATTCTACCTCTCTACCCCTGTTCTCTCTCCCCCTGTCCTTTCAAAAGACAGTGATTGTTTATCTGGCATCTCCTCCTGGATGGCCTCCCACCACCTAAAGATCAACATGTCAAAGACTGAGCTCCTACTTATTCCTCCCTCCAATGCCTCCCCACCTCCTGACTTCTCTATCACGGTGGAGGGTATCACCATCTCCCCATCAAACCAAGTTCGCTGTCTTGGAGTTACACTTGACTCTGCTCTTTCCTTCATCCCCCACATCAAGTCTCTTTCCTCCTCCTGCCGATACCAACTGCGTAATATTTCCAGAATTCGGCCATTTCTTACTGCTGTCACCACAAAACAACTCATACACGCCCTGGTAATCTCCCGACTCGACTATTGCAATAATCTCTTATCTGGCCTCCCTCTGTCCCGCCTCTCCCCCCTACAATCCATCCTGAACGCCTCCGCCAGGCTAATTCACCTCACCCGCCGCTCTGTCTCTGCTGCTCCCCTCTGCGAGTCCCTTCACTGGCTCCCCATCCACTGCAGAATTAAGTTCAAAATCCTTACCTACAAACCCTCACTAACTCAGCTCCCTACTACCTGTCCTCACTAATCACCAAATACACCCCAGCCCGCTCCCTAAGGTCAAAGAGTGACCTGCGCCTAGCTTCTCCCCGCATCACCTCTTCCCATGATAGACTGCAGGATTTCTCACGCGCAGCCCCCACTCTCTGGAACGCTCTCCCTCGTACTGTCAGACTTTCCCTTAACTTCTCTTACTTCAAACGCTCCCTTAAAACGTTCCTATTTAGGGAAGCCTACCACCCAACTCACTGACACAACCATCAATCACTCTCACCTTACTGTCCTCTCCTCCTGTTTCCAACCCCAACCCTCCTAGATTGTGAGTTCCTACAGGAATAGGGCCCTCATCTCCTCCTGTACTGTTTGTCAAAAGTTGTTCAATGTATTGTAACCCTGTCTATACTGTGCCTATTGTACAGCGCTGCGGAATATGCTGGCGCTTTATAAATAAAGAATAATAATAATAATAATATTATAATAATTATAATAATAATAATAACATTGAAGCCTATGGGATTCGCCTGAATAAATCTGCTGCATGAAATCACCGAATGGCAGGGCACTTCAGGAACCTTTCACTGCTGGTTTGTGCTCTCTGAATAGCCGAAGCAGTGCTTTTTTATGGGGATTTCACTGCCCTCGAATAGGCACCGAATAGGCACCGTATGTGCAGGCAATTCGCCAGGATTTGGCAAATTGCCTGCTCTCTGGATAGCCGAATGGCCAAGAAAGGTAACCAAACGCTGATTTTCAGCGTTCGGTTACCTTTCTCCACCCATTCGGTTCTCTTTAAATTACCCTGTTAGTCCTTGCCCTACACAAATTCTTTTTTTTAGGTTTTGAAAAATGTTTACTGATGAAATTGGTGACGCACCTCTCTGCAGTATAATTAATGCAGCATATGAATCTGCACACTGCGGGGCAGCACCTCTCTGCAGTATAATTAAAGCAGCATATGAATACACACACTGAGGGGAAACGCCTCTCTACAGCATATGAATCCACACACTGCTTGGGAAGCGGCTTTCTACAGTATAATTAATGCAGCATATGAATCCACACACTGCTGGGAACTTCCCAGCAGTGTGTGGATTCATATGCTGCATTAATTATAGCTCATAAAAAATGAAAAACTAACTGATCCGAAAAATGAATCAATCCCAATCACCAAATTGATCTGCAGAGAGGTGCTGTCCCGCAGTGTGCGGATTCATATGCTGCATTAATTATACTGCAGAGAGGCGCTTCCCAGCAGTGTGTGGATTCATATGCTGCATTGAAACCTATGGGTTAAAAAGCCTTGTTTCTTTAAAAAAAAGTTAGAAAACCTAAAATTTCACCCAAAAAATGCCTTAAAAATCCTAAAAATAAATAAATAAGTAAAGAAACTTTCATTCTATTGGTAGTAATCTGTTTCCCATTCTTAAATAAGCAATAAAAAAACGAAATAGCTCCTGAAAAACAAAAAACTAACTGATCCAAATGGATCCGAATCACTTAGAAATTTCGGATCGATCCGACATTTTCGGATGGTCGATATTTTGTTTTTGGAGATGCTCCCAAAATTCGAAAAATGGTGAATTTCGTCCGAATTTGGATTCGGGAACAAAACAAATTGCACATCTCTAATGATTTTTGCTACTTTACTTACCTACACTTGCATGACCAAAGCAACTTTTCAATCAACTAGACACCAATTTCTGACTACTCCACCCAAGTGTCAGGATGGCAAAGTCTGGTAAAGGTCTTTAGCTGCGTAAACCTAGTGGACCAAGCGTGGTGTCTAGTAAATAATAAGTGACATTGTTGTAAAATGGAGAAGAATCATTCCTGGAGAGTCTAATGGGGCCACATCACATACTTTGTAAATAGCACACAAGGCACGCTTCTAGTACAACCAGAAATGATTGCATGTTAGCCCCCTACATATACTCTCAAATTACAGTCTGCATGTCACAAGAGTCCCTAAGGCCATTAGAAGTATGATATACAAGGAATGTGATTATAAGATGGTTGTGGAATATTAGGAGTCACTGACAGTAAAATATTTCACACCATTATATACATAAAGGCTGCCTGTATTAGAAAATAGTTTAATGTGCTGCTTGAACAAGCCTGCAAAATGCTTTATAGTGTTTATATTATTATGCGGAACTCAACCTATCCCATCTGAAGGATTAAGAGTGTTCCTGAGATGCAATCGTTTCTGCATTATCCCCTTTTATAATATTTGCCAATAACATGGGACAGCTTGTTGCCTGTAGCTTCTTTGACCGAATTTAATAATTTCTGACATAAAAAGGAATATTACTGTCAGGATCCCTGGCTGTAGCCATTCTGGACCCCCCCCCCCACCCGGTGGTACACTTCATGTAAACCAGCAATGTAACAGTTAAAACACCTGACACACACACAGGCACACAGAATAAAGGCACCTCGCCCCAGCCAGACCTTTGCTGGATCATTACAGCTCTTGTGCTGAGAGAATGAGGTGCTGTTAACTCGCTGCTCTGCTGTACCCATCTGTTTATTATTTATGTTTCCAGCAACTCCACCATCATCCTTCTGAGAATCATCCGGTCAGTTTATTTCCACATCATCCTCCCTACCCCTTCCCACCTGCTTATCAGTGCAGGACACTGCATCCTGGGCTCATACCCCTGCCATCCAGGTGCCACCCAGGTACCATCCCCACGTTCCTGACAATTACTCAGCAAAGAGTTAGACTGGTGAAAGACAAAAAGCACTATTCCAATCCTATTCTAGACTTCCCAGATCAATTAGTCTATGGTGTTGGGAAGTTTACAGCAGCTCTGGTTATGTTTATGCAAGGTTTGGAATAGGGCCCACAAATTTTTCTGGTCGTGTGAAGAAATATAAGTGACATGAAATAAAGTGGTTAGTAGCTCCAAACCTCTGGATTTACTAATTGTATCTAGTATCAGGACTTGAAGTTTTACCATACTCCCTTAAACCCAGAGATTTACTTCATCGCCTCAAAAGGTTATATTTATAACACCAGCCTAATTGTTACTATATGGTTTGGTACAGCCTGAAGGACACTTTTGATAACTTTTTTTGTTTATTTGGGGAAAAGTCTATTAACCCTTCAGTTAGTAGAACCAATCTCTATCAGGGTTATTCAAAGTGCACTGGAATTTTGGTGCTCTTTCATTCCCTGCACTTCAGGGAATCAAATTCCCCACCCTGCAGTGAATTCAGCATTCAACGCCGGGTCCCTAAAGTGCAGGGAAACTCCGCTGATTGCATCTAAAAAAAAAACACTGAAAAAAATCTGAGTGATCCGATAAACCACCGAAAAAGCTGAATGCACCTGACAATCCGTGGCATTTTCTTTTTTTTCAGGGCCAGTTCGGATCTCTTTGAATAACCCAGTATGTGTTACACCCACCTTCAGAATGTAGTAGTTTAGTCTCCATCAGTTTATGACAGAGGAATGAGACCCATTATTCCTGAATATTTGAGAGCAAACATTACAAGTAATACGCAGTAGAAAAAAAATTCAAGGGTAAACTGCCTGGTCATTCAGTGAAGCCAAACAACTGAAAGTCACACCTAAATCACAAATATGAGTTCAGGTAAAATATGAGGTGGAGTGCAGAAAAAAGAAAGCAACACCTACAATATCAGTATTGCATACAGTAATAGCAAATACAAACTTTGACCCTAATAAATCCTTGTAAGAATACATACAAAGATGGAAATACTTTTCATTTGTAAGTACCACAATTCATCTCTTTTGATCACATGCCCTTGTGCAGGGATCTTTTTGGCGAAATCAAACTGTATAGTGATGCACAGTTATCCTCTTTTTACTTTATACAGCTAGAAACATGTCACACTCCAGTTCTATGGGTTTGTTTTTTGCCGTCTCTGTATTCCATGATGCCATGAGACATATATAAAGCAGAAGGTGGGACATAGCATAAAAAGCTTCCACCATGAATTAAAGCAGCAATAGGTAAACCCACGTAGTTGAGCCTGTGTAAAAGAGGCTCTCCTGTGTAATGGCCTTTGGTGATTCAGATGCACATGGAGACTTGCATGTAACAAATAAAGAAATGTCTTATTGCATCAAATAGTGTCACCATTTCAGTCCCAAACAGGACTTTCCTCAGGATGATGCATACAAACAAACAGGTCTATATACAGTATATATATATATATAACATTCAAGACATCATAGGTGCACGCAAACCTCCACCGGAAACCAGTGGATAAGATGTAACACAGCACCCATGTCATCATGGCAACAGCCAAACAAATAATGAAGAAACAGAAAGCAAACACGTTTAAAAACACACACAGGGTTATATTCAAAGAAAATCGAAAAGTCACCGCACGTTCGGTGACTTTTCGTTCTCTTCAATTCGGCGATCCCATTTTGGCGACCCTGCGGTGTATTCAGCAAGCACCACAGGGCTGTAGTACTGCAGGGAAAAGCCGCCGAAAACCTGCCGAAGGCTCAACGCAAAACCCAGGCGAATGCACACCGAAACCCGCAAAAACATCTGGATTAACCCCACCAAAGACGCCGGAGAAACTCGAGCAGGAGCCGATCAGAGCGCAGAGCAGCCACCGGAAAAACCCGACACCGCAGACGAATGGAGAGAAAAATAAAAAAAACAGTATGCATGAATGTTTGAAAAGTGAAACGCTGTTTGCAAGCAAACTACTGAGCGAAAATGTCTGAAATTTACATAGGAGGTCCAATGAATGATAATAAAAAGGGCTGTTAGAGAACAAAGAAAAACGTTTACATTTTTTTTTTTTTTAAAAAAACGGAAAAACATTTTTGCAAAAAAATTCTGAAAAATGCTTAAAAGATCTTAAAAAAATCTATAAATAAAGAAACTTTTTACTGCAGAATATTATAATAAACGGTTTATTAGATATTGGATTAAAACTGGAATATTTTTAACATTGAAGCCTATGGGATTCGCCTGAATAAACCTGTCGAATGAAGCAACCGAATGGCAGGGCATTTCGGCAACTTTTCACTTCTGGTTTTTGTTCTCTGAATAGACGAAGCTATGGGGATCTCACTGCCCTCGAACAGGCACCATATGTTCAGGCAATTCGCCAACATTTGGCGAACTGCCTGCTCTCTGGATAGCCGAATGGCCAGGAAAGGTAACCGAACACTGAATTTCAGCGTTCGGTTACCTTTCGCCAGCACTTCGGAGCTCTTTGAATAACCCTGACAGTATCCGAATGTATATCTACAGTTGTGTGAAAAAGTGTTGGCCCCCTTCCTGATTCTTTTATTTTTTTGCACGTTTGTCACACTTAATTGTTTTAGATCAAATAAATTTAAATATTAGTCAAAGATAACACAAGTAAACACAACATGCAGTTTTTAAATGAAATGAGTTTTTATTATTAAGGGTAAAACAAAATCCAAACACACATGGCACTGTGTGAAAAAGTGCTTGCCCCCTAAACCTAATCAAAAACTATTGTTTGAGACCCAGATACCAATTCATAAAAATACGTATCTTAAAAGGAGCTCCCAGAATGCTTCCTCCTTCATACGCTCAACAATCAAAGTAAAAAAGAAATGTAAGAAACAGCGGGAGCGAGATCTAGACACATAGACAACAAATATTCAACATTGTGTGATATTGTTTTAACACAACTAAGGCTGGGGTCAGACCAGCGCACTTTTAACGTGCGTTCTGGCGCACATAATTACGGCCGCACTAGCAGCAGATGATGGGCAATGACGGCCAATATACGATGTACGGTCGCACGAAAGTCCGGCCGTGCAACGCAAGTGGAAAACGAACGCATTTTTCTGAGAACGCTGAACCGCTAGTACTGACGTACTGATTGCGCAGCTGCGGCATAGCGGTGTGTGTGCGTGATTAGGAGATGTCAGACCCTGCTATTGTCCAGCCAACATAACGTCCAGACGCAAAAAGAGTTTTATTGACGATCCGAAAAAATCACGCACGAAAAAATGCGCATCGTCTGACCGTTTTCGCGCACTCCGTGAAAAAATACGTCAATTCGTTCGGACGCACTTTTTTACGTTCGCGTGTAAAAATGCTTTCGTCTGACCCTAGCCTTAATGTGATTAAGAGTGACCCCCTACAGAAAGCACTCACTAGAGTTAAATGAATAAAGGGCACATCAATATGCACGATAGGAATGTTACCCTCCTCCAGGTTCCGTCTGCTTCACAGCATAGGACTGGATGCAGTTGATCCTAGGCACTCAGCTTCCAGTATGTAGATTCAGGGTCTCTCGAATCATTCCATCTCCAGGATTTTCCCGGGGGATGTAAATGTAAAATAGAACACTCTTTATATCAAAGTGAAGAGATAATTTATTGTTTAAAATACAGAACATTCAAGGTGTTTTGTGGTATAAATACCTCAACAGGAATGTTTTAACCACTCTCGATATGTCTCTTGAATAGCCCAACTCGCGTTTTTTTTTTCTCTCTGTCCACGTGTAACAGTGTGAGTAGGGGCAGGGTGGTAGACCAAAGATACATTAGTAGGCGTAGGGAGAATGGCATTTTCCACTATGGGGTTAATCCTGAACCAATGCCGAATTAAGTCTGCCCTGCCCATATAGGTGTGTGTGTATGGTTCCCAGAGAGAGAGAGCAGTTGTGTGAACAGTCTGCGTGCTGGCTGCAGCAAGGAAAGAAGCTCATGAAATATGAAGGGAAGTACCTCTGATATTTTGTTCCTTTTATTGGCAAGCGGCCTAGCCGCCCAATAGCTAGAGACGGAACTATATATGTTTAGTCAGACTCGACAGAAGGAGAAGGCGTTTGTTCTTCTGTTTTGTTTATTTTGATGTGCTGCTGTACTCTGCTGCTTTTATGATTGAATAAAAGAAAAAGGGACAACTGAACCTTTCATCCAGTGCCTTTATCACACACGCCATACCATTTCCGGTTTCATTATTAAGACACCAATCGCCAATTCCCTTCTCACGCATGCGCCTTTCTCCCGGCGCCATTTTGGAAATTCCTTTGCCCGGTCATCTGGCTTGAATTCAACCAATGGTAATTCGTTATTACCTCTACCAATCAATGGCTACTTCTCTTGTCTCTGTATTTCTCGAGCTTCATTTCCCAGACAACCTCTTTCAATTTTTTTCTCCTAGTTCATCCATATCTCTAGGCATGTACCTAAACCCATTTATTGGTATTCCGGTCAAACAACGGTTACAATGATCATTGTAAAACACATAAAAACTATAGTTTTTAAAAGGCTCATAAACCACCCCATTATAGCCCAGATACAAATATTAAAACAGAAAAATATTAAATCCTCTCACCCTAATTTAAATACAATTGATAATATCCAGATCTAAATTTCAACCCCTATTTTTCCAAGTCCCCATCTTGTAAATCCATTTACACTCCTTTTTAGCTAAAGCCTTTTTATAATCTCCTCCCCTCCAATTTGGGATTACTAATTCAATACCCAACCATTTTAATCCTTCTAGTTTAACCCCGTAGTGACCGGGCGGTTTTACACAAATTCGTCCTTTAGTGACCGCTGCTGTTTTTACGTTTCTGCGCTGTTAGTGTTTAGGTCAAATTTTCCTCGTACTCGTTTATTCAACCCACACATATTATACACCGTATTTCCCGCCATTAAATAGACTTTCTAAAAATACCATTATTTCCATCATATCGAATAATTTACTATAAAAAAAATGAAATATGATGAAAAAAATGGTAAAAACACACTTTTTTGTACTTTAATCCCCAAAGTCTACAACCACCAAAAAAGACCCCGGCTAAATAGTTTCAAAATTCTGTCCCGAGAATAGAAAAACCCAATTTTTACATGTTTTTGCTTTTTAACCCCTTCACTGCTGAGTCAGTTCACCTATGTGCGCTGAGCTCATTCTGAACGTTTTATGCTAATTATTTTTAGATGATAGCCTAGGTACTATTTAACTAAACCCCCAGACAATTTTTTTTTAAAAGAAACCCAAATTAGTTTTTTTTAATTTATTCTTTTAAATTTTATTTTTTATACCAAAGCAGGTCATGTTTGGTATCATTGGAAAGGCCTTTCCAATGATGTCAAATATGACCCTCCACAGATCGGGAGATAGGGGGATTCTTTGGATCCCCCTATCTCCACATGGCAGCTAGGGGGTTAACTGGCCCACTGACATACTCACACATATTTTTATTTTTTTTAAGAAAGGATTTTACCAGTAAGGATACATTAAGATTTCTCTTGTTTTCAAGTATGTCCTGGGTGGCGAGTATGTACCGAGTATGTACCGTTGGGTGTCTTGCCAAGGACACTTACTGGAGAGGTTGCTCGCTGGGATCGAACCCGTGACTCCACAGGCTCTCTCCATGCAGAGCAGTGACATTACCTCTACTCCACCCAGACGGTACTAGGATGTCAGTGGGTGGGGGGTGACCTGGAGGCTTGGCTGACATCCAAGATGTCAGCTCCCTCCAGGTTTGAATCGCGATTTGGCGCAAATTTGCACCGAATCGTGATCCGGCAGCGAAATAGTTAATGCTGTACACCACTGAAAAGGGGAGACTCTCCCCTTTCCAGTGTGCAACTTGCATCACTCTATCTTAAACGGTTGAGGAGATAGAGGGCTCCAATTGAGCCCCCCTCCCCTTCTTGAATTCTGTCCACTGGCGCCGGCCGATGACGTCATCACGCAGCGTGATGACGTCATCGGATCGGCCGGCCCCCAGGAAACGGCAAGGCAAGCTTCAAGCATACTGGATAGCATACTGGGAACAAAGATTTATATGGTCCGATAATCCATTTGGGGCAAGTCTGGCACTCTGGCGACGTTACATAGATGACGTTTTTATTGTTTGGTATGGGACGCAGGAGGATTTACGAAAGTTTCTTGATTATATCACCCAAAATGATTTAAATTTAAGGTTCTCTGAAGACATAGGTGGTCATTCTTAAAATTTTCTAGACCTTCATATTTTTGTTAAAAATGGTCATTTTTGCACGAAGACTCACTTTAAGTCTACAGATAGAAATTCCTGTATCTATATATATAAACGCGAAAGTCCTGACTGACTGATTGACTGACTGACTCATCAACGCCCAGCTGAAACCGTTTAACCTAGGAACATGAAATTTTGAAGGTGCACTGTTTTTATGATGTAGGCACCCACTAAGGAAGGATTTTTGGAAACTCCGCCCCTAAGGGGGTGAAAAAGGGGGTTGAATATTTTAAAACATGATACCTATAGCTCAAAAACAGAAGATGTTACAGATGTGAAAATCGGTATTTAGATTCTTCTTGAAAAATAAAAAAACACGTATTTTACCGTTTTTCAAAAATTCAACTGGGGGGGGGGGTGAAAAAAGGGGGTTGAATATTTTAAATATTTTAAACCGGATACCTATATCTTAAAAACAGAAGATGTTACAGATGTGAAAATTGGTATTTAGATTCATCTTGACAAATAAAAAAAACCACGTATTTTACCATTTTCTGAAAATTCCTTGGGGGGGGGCAAAAAGGGGGGTTGAAAACTTTTATCATAAATGCGAAAGTCCTGACTGACTGACTGACTCATCAACGCCCAGCTGAAACCGTTTAACCTAGGAATGTGAAATTTTGAAGGTGCACTGTTTTTATGATTTAGGCACCCACTAAGGAAGGATTTTTGGAAAATCCACCCATAAGGGGGTGAAAAAGGGGGTTGAATTTTTTAAACAGGATCCAATCCAAGTGGGGGGGAGAGAAAAGGGGGTTGAATATTTTAAATATTTTAAACAGGATACCTGTATCTCCAAAACAGACGATGTTACAGTCCTGAAAATTGGTATTTAGATTCGTCTTGAAAAATAAAACACGTATTTTACCATGTTCTGAAAATTCCTTGGGGGGTAAAAACGGGGGTTGAATACTTTTATCAGTATACCTATATTTCAAAAACCGAAGATGTTACGGGTGTGAAATTTGGTATTTACAATCTTCGTGAAAAAAACCGAACATGTTTTTTTGCCATTTTCCACAAATCCAATTGGGGGGGGGGTCGGGGGAAAGGGGTCTGAATATTTTTATCATTATACCTATATTTCAAAAACCAAAGATGTTACAGATGTGAAATTTGGTATTTACAATCTTCTTGAAAAATAAAAACAGGTGTTTTGCCATTTTCCAAAAATCCCAAGGGGGGATGAAAAAAGGGGGGCTGAATACTTTTATACAGGATACCTATATCTCAAAGGCAGAAGATGTTACGTTCGTGAAAATTGGTATTTAGATTCGTCTTGAGAAACAAAAAAACACCTATTTTACCATTTTCCAAAAATTCAGTGGGAGGGGGCAAAAAGGGGGGTTGAGTACTTTTATCAGTATACCTATATTTAAAAAAACATAGATGTTACAGGTGGGAAATTTGGTATTTACAATCTTCGTGAAAAAAACAAACATGTGTTTTGCCATTTTCCACAAATCCAAATAAGGGGGGGGGGTCGAGGGAAAGGGGTCTGAATACTTTTATCATTATATCTATAGTTCAAAAACCAAGATGTTACAGGTGTGAAGTTTGGTAATTACAATCTTTTGAAAATAAAGAAAAACGTGTTTTACCATTTTCCAAAAATCCAAGTGGGGGTGGGGGTAAGAAAAGGGGGGGTGAATACTTTTAAACAGGATACCTACATCTCAAAAACAGAAGATGTTACAGATGTGAAAATTGATATTTAGATTTGTCTTGAGAAACAAAGAAACACCTATTTTACCATTTTACAATCCAGTGGAAGGGGGAAAAAGGGGGGTTGAATACTTTTATCAGTATCCCTATATTTCCAAAAACCAAAGATGTTACAGGTGTGAAATCTGGCACTTACAATCTTCTTGAAAAAATTAAAAAAAACACATGTTTAACCATTTTCCAAGAATCCCACGTGGCGGGTGAAAAAAGGGGGGTGAATACTTCAACAGGATACCTATATCTCAAAAACAGAAGATGTTACAGACGTGAAAATTGGTATTTAGATTCATCTTGAAAATAAAACACATATTTTACCATTTTCCAAAAATCCAGTGGGGGGGCAAAAAGGGGGATGAATACCTTATCACTATACCTATATTTCAAAAACCAATGATATTACAGGTCTGAAATTCGATATTTACAATCTTCGTGAAAAAAAAAACATGTTGTACCATTTTCTGAAAATCCAGTTAAGGGAGGTGGGGGAAAGGGATGTGAATACTTTTATCAGTGTACCTATGTTTCAAAAACCAAAGATGTTACAGGTGTGAAATTTGCCACTTTCTTCTTGAAAAATAAAAAAACACGTGTTTTACAATTTTCCAAAAATCCCAAGTGGGGGGAAAGGGGGGGTTCTACCAAACAAACCTCAAGTTTCTTTTAAAAAACTATTTTAACAAATCCTAAAATCCACGCGAGCGAAGCCGCGGGCAAAAGCTAGTCCATTACAAAAGTAGCCACCACAAAAAGTGGCTTGACAATATCCCAAAAAAAAAATCGATTTATGAGGTTACGTCGGAACTGTTCAGAAATGGATGATTACGTCACTCAAAGTGAGGATTTGTCCCAGAAATTCTTAGAAAAAATTTATCCCCAAGAGTTGGTGGACAAAAGTAGAACTATAGTTCAAGATATAGATAGGGAGTCTCTTTTTGTAAAAATAAAAAAAAAATTGGGAAATTACATTTTGTCAGGGTTTGACTGCGGTTGGTGTAGCAGGATGAGGTTGTGAGCCCAATATGCAGTGATATAGGCAGGTTCAAGATAACAAAAGGTGTTTATTGCAAAACAAACACTAGAACGTAGATTCAGGCAAGGTTTAGACAATGGCGTAGTCAGGGTTCAGCAAGGGGTCTGGTACATGGGGGGTCCTAGATGGGGGCAGAAGGGGAGCAGGATGGGAGGGTACCGGTATATTGAAGCGATGAAAGTCCAGGTGATATAACAGAGGGTCCTTGGAGTCTTTGGCAGAGAAGTCAGGAGATTGGCAAGAAGTATCAGGGAGCTTTGTCAACAGGTATTGCAGTCAGCGAATTCAACTTCAATGTGGAAGTCCAGGGTTGAGGGCGAGACTCCCTTATATGCAGGGCTAATCAGGGAGGATGAAGGGCAGGTGTGGATCCAGGGCCATAACGTTAGAATGCAGGAAGGTGCATTGTTCATACAAAAGTCTTGGAACCTGCAGGGGACATGCAGGGTAATACACAAAAAGGGGGTATCCGGGGGTCAGGGCCTCCAGGGCCTGACACATTTTGGACAAATCAAAATGGGATTTTGCCTTTCTAACCCAGTTCAATGGAAGTTCTAGGGAGATTGGAAGGGCTCTAAAGAAATGTTGGGCGATTTTAAAAAATGATTGAGTTCTTAATTTTTTTTTGCCAGATATCCCGAGATCAATTTTTAAGAAGGCGAATTCTGTTAAAAATATACTTGCCCCAAGTGCTTTGACTCCGATTAAGACTATTGGGAATGATACAAACTTTCTAAGTAAAAAACCTCAAGGTTTCTTCAAATGTGGTGCATGTACATACTGTAAGGAGTTAAAACGGAAAGCAGAAAATTTTATCTGTACTAAAACGGGAAGGGAGTACAAAATCCGTGTTTTTATTAATTGTAACACTACTAACGTCACGTGGTGTATCTCTTACAGTGTGGTTGCGGAGCACAATATATTGGTATGACCAAGCGGAGACTGAGGGAAAGGATTTGAGCATTTCTATAATATCAGGACCCATAGTGAGAAACATTCTGTATCTCGACACTGCAAAAAACGTCCCTCCTTTAATTTTTCAAATTTTGTTTGGTTAGGCATTGAGAAAGTTGTTTTGGGCCCCAGGGGAGGGGATCCTGGTCTGGCTCTATCACAGGATGAAACTAAGTAGATTTGTTAGCTTGATACATTAACCTCTCCGGGTCTTAATGTAGACCTGGATTTGATCTCCTTTTTATAAATGTATTTTTTATTCCCCCAGACTTTCCCTTGGCTCCTCTTTTGGTCACTTTGGTGAAATATATACACAAAGGTTTATGTGCATTTATATGTATCTGGTTACATTATTTATGGTTGTCATTTTTCATTCTTTTATGTATGTTGGTTCTTTGCCAGTAATGTATATGGTGATTCAGCTCTGGTAAGGCTCATTGCCTTGCTTCCAGTCTTCAGGCCTGGCCGAATGTGGGACCATGCGTCACGTCACTTCCGGTTGCGGGAAACATGGGATTTTTATCCCAGCTTCTTATGCCGATTATTTCCGGTATTTTATTTTTGATTAACTGATTTTACACACTTGATGTTTAATAGATTCCTCACTTGTAGACGACTATTTAAGAAAGGTAAGTTTCTGGATAGATACAGCTCTTGATGAAACACGTCGAGCGTATCCCCCCACCCTCTTTGAGGGGTTTATCTTCCGCTGTGATTCCACTGTGATTCTGGACTTTACCACGGACTTTTGCTCTGGATACCTGGATATTCCACCCTAACAGGACTGGTTCCAGAACTCCGCAAGGAAAAGATGGTATCCGTGTATTATTTGTAAATATGCGCTTTTGCTCACACGTTTGTCCTAGTGTGTCACTTATTTTGCGAGTGTTATTTACCATATATTTGTCTTTTATGGCATTAAAGTTTCGCAGTTTTACACTATGTCCAGTGCTTTCTTCTCGTTTTTCATTTTGAAATATCCTCTGTGATGGTCATCTGAACCTGCATCTCTCCTCCACTGAGGTGGATACCAGCTTGTGACTTTGGCCCGATCATATAATGGGGAAGAAACACCTAAAGTAGCCTCACCAGGTAGAGGACCTCCAACAGCGGGACATTAGAGACTCCCTGGGGGAAGATAGAGCGCTACATACTCAGCCTGTGGATCATATATCCTGATTCTGATTTGAATTTCCTTTCTCCACCCCCCATTTTATTTTCTTTCTTCCCTTTTCATGCTCTTTGTATTGACCTTGCTGACATTTGATGTATAGGTCTCGTGTTCATTATGTTATGCAGACATTCATTTGCCTAAAGAGGTTTATCTCTTTTTCCCCCCAGTAAAAAAGTGATATTTTGCTAAACGGGCAGGGTCTACTGGGGTCATTGGGTTCCTCTTTGTCCTCCTCTACTATGTCTTTCGTTTTCTTTTTTTTTTATGTGGGTGCATGGGAAGACTCCGGTGAGCTAATTGGGTGGATACCATGGCTTTGTATGCTCTTCTTGGCCCGAAGTTGCCCGGCCATGTGGCCGCTGCCACAGCCGCCAGCTCTCGGTTGAGAAAGTGCAAGAATAACTTGCTTTCATAAAAGTTGAAGTCTGTTTTTGGCTGACTAAGACCTTTTCATTCTGAGAGCCAGCGTCATGTTGTGTGATGCCAAGTTGAGATAATAAGCAAGAAGCACACCAATATTTGCGAAACATCCAAATGATCTCATGCTGTGATTCACACAGGAATGTGCTTCTCAAACAGGACTGGAGGAGTTTTTGGGTATTCACTAAGTACCTGGTTTATATAAGAATACAGGACTCCTAAATTGGTGAGTGTTACTCCAACCCTGCTATGACCCAGTTACAGTTACAAGCATTATATAAAGCACCAACAGATTTCTTAGCGCTGTACAATGGGAGAGACAGAAAAACAAATATACATACACGTTACACACAGTAATATACTATGGAAGCGCTGTCTCCCTGTGTTTTCTTTTTTATTCAAGTGACCTGCACCAGGAAAGAAGGGTAGCGCCACTCTTTATTTGGCTAGAGGCATACTAACCTAGAGCCGGATTGATGAGGTTCTCTAAAATGTGTGTTCCTGACTATTATTAGAAGGAGGGGAACCATATTACTTTTCTTTCCTTATTCTTCGAGAGACGTCGAGGGACGTGACTATGAGCACTTGCGTTTTCAGGAGGACTATCCTAACAACCTATGAGAATCTAATTGACTTTGCAGTCGCATTTTTATTTTCACTGGACTATTACTTATTGGTACATGGCTATTTTACAGCCACAACTGAATTTAGACATTGTCACCATTTATTACCTGATGCGCTTTATGGATCTTTCCTTTGTATAATCTCGGTTGAGAGATCCTGAGTGCACCAGGAATGCCACCAATTGTAGGGTGGCTATCCACCCCCTTCTTTATTCTCCTCTCCCTCCTCTTTTTCTCCTCCATTCTTTTTTATCTCATTCAGTGCCATCTATGTTCCCTGATTGACTTGACCACCAATTTTGCAACTGTTGTCCTCCCATCTGTAACTGTTTGTTTTACATTTACAGTATTATTTCACTTGATTACCCTGATGTTCCTTTCATTATTGTGATGAGCTACTGTATGATACTGTAATACAGATAATATTTTATCACTGCACTTTGTTGTCTTGCAGACATAATTAGTTATTAACTGCCACTGCCTACTAGAAAGTTCAGACTCGTTTAGTTAATCTCAAGTTAGATATTTTATTCCTAAATTCACAATGTTGCTCTTAGTTTCTTTTCTAGTTCTCTGTTTGGGAAATATCATCATAGGTGAACAGAATGGCACACCTTAAGGAAGGGATCATGTGTGCCATTTATAATTTTTTTAAGTCTATAAAAAATAATTATAATTCAGTTTATCTGATTAATTCAAATGTATATACCTTTTAGTATTAAATCTTTAACAGTGTTATTCAAAGAGCGTGAAAAGCAGGAGAATGACTGGAGAATGACTGGAGAATTCTAGGTCAAAATAGCCAAACCAGAAAAATTCTCCCTTTCATCTCACTTTCCAAATCCAAAAAACCTAGAATTTTTCATTCTCCAGTCATTCTCCTGCTTTTCACACTCTCTGAATAACCCTGTAAGTGTTTATATAAATTTATAAACTCCTTATGCTTCTCCTTGTGCTATGAATATTGTTAAATAACAAGCATGTTCATGCTTTTTTTTCCACTCTTCCCAGATACGCACCACAGTGAATATGTTGGCTGTTAACCCTCAATGGATAAACTATGGGCTGCGCATATTTGGCTACCTGCATCCAACCATAAATGGTGAGATATTATGGCTTCATATCTACTTGAACAAATAGGGAAAAATAGCTGCAATGAAATTAAATCCATTACAATTCACCTCCCTTAAAAATTTGTTATTATATCCCTTAAAATAGTTATTTTTAAAGAAAAACTGTACCCACCATGACCACTTAATCTTAAGGGGTTATTCAAAGAGCACCAAAATTTTCCTTGAACTATCAGTGCTCTTTCATTTGGCGAACTTCGGCATGTTCAATTCGCCTACAATGCAGTGAATTCAGCATTCGCCGCATGGTCCCTGAAGTGCGTCCAATGGATCTGCCGAACGCTGCTGATAAACCTCTGAATGCAGTCGCAAACTGCTGAGGATCTGCCGAACAGACCCCGAACACCTCTGATCAGCCGCTGACCACCACGAAAAAAAATTACCAGTCGCTGAACACGGGTAAAAATGGGACTCAAAAATTGGGACTCAATTTTGGCCAATTGCCAGCAATTACGGTTTCTGTTCGGCAGTGAATTCCCCCATAGAGAAACGATGGTTAACCTAGAACACCGGACAGCAGAGAAATGTCAGAGAAATTACCTGATGTTCGGTGGTTTCATTCGGCAGGTTTAATCAGGCAAAATCCCTTAGGCTTCAATGTTGAAAATATTCCTGCTTTTGCAATATCTAATAAACCATTTATTCTTTTAATCTGCAGCAAAAAGTCTATTTTTGTTTAGGCAATTTTTGAGATTTGTTTTAATTTTTTATTTTTTTTAAATAGCAGGGGGGGTTATGTAACAGCCCTTTTTATTATTATTCATACAACCTTATATGTTAATTCCAGACCTTTTCATCCAGTAGTTTTTTTGCAAACAGCATTTCAAATTTGTCACTTTCAATCGTTTTTATTTATTTATTTTTCACCCATCTGACAGCTTATCGGCTTTTTTCTGCGGCTGTCGACGCTGTGTTCGATGGCTCGTCGGTTGCATTTGGTGGCTGTTCAGTGGATTTGTGGCGGCTGTTCAGTGGGTTTGTGGCGACAGGTGGCAGGTTTACGGCGGTTGTCTGGCGAGTTGGCGGCGGTGTTCAGCCGATTCGCTGCACTTCGGGGACCCTGCAGCGAATGCTGAATTATGCAGGGTCAACGAATTGGACTAGCCGAAGTGCGACGAATCAGAGAGCACAGAAATATTATGCAAAGGAAAAAAGTGTGTGACTGACCACTCCCATTTAAATAAATGAATCGTTACGTACTGTATCTGCTGGCTTCAATAAGCAGCACTGTCCCCCAAATGCTTGCAGGATAAATATGAAAAAAGGTGAAGTAGATCTGCAAGAAAGAATTACACAGGCATAGTGCAGACCGCAGATACACAAATTAAAATTTCGAGCCCCCGCTAGAATAGCACTCACAAGATGTAAGATCAAATCAGGCATATAACAGGTTCTTTTTACCCTCTCCTGGTTAGGATAGATTGCCTTCTGCAGTTCCACCGTCTGGAACACCACCAAAGAAATCCTTCGGATTAGGTCACTGATCGGTAGTGCAGGATTCGAGCTTGAAAAATAAGTTGCAAGCCAGGGGCTTCTACAAAGAATTTTTTTTTAATTTAAAACAACATAAAAGGTTGGAACACAATCCAACGCGTTTCGTCTTTAATACAAGAAAGACTTCATCAGGGAAGTCTTTCTTGTATTAAAGACGAAACGCGTTGGATTGTGTTCCAACCTTTTAAAATTTATTTTATGTTTTAAATAAAATAAAAATTCTTTGGAGAAGAGCAGGGGGCTCACCTGAGTCAGCGGGCTCAGGCATGCCTCGAGGCCCAGGTGACAGATTTTGTTTGGGGGGGTGAGAGCGTTACACATACTCACCTACATCAGCCCTGAGCTCCTCCAGTGGTGGCAGTCCTCCTGAATCCAGTATAGAAAGGAAAAAAACACACTCCAGAGCGCAAACCAGTACTTGTCAAATGGGAATGCAAGGAGAGAGATCTTTATCTCTATGTAGCGTATTCCACGATGGTATAGGTCTATGCGCACATATAATCACACAATATATAGTATACAGTGATGTGGACATACATGCAATCATGCAAAATATAGACAGTGTTGCATAAATAGTCTGATCAGTAATAAATAATCCTTGTGTATCGTGGTTGTGGTGGTGTATCGCCACCTAGTGTCCGTTTTTTTTTTTTAAAAAAAAAAAGGAAAATCCTTCATTAAAAAAATATATTATCAGAAATCCTTCTGGTTCATGGCACTTCCAAGATTCTCTGTGTCTCTTGTACCTCCGAGAGAGAGAGAGAATAGAGTTAGGATTGTGCCATGCACTGGTGATATATGCTGATCTAGATAGTGAATGCACACTTACGCAGATTAGGTTTTATGCTGCAAGCTGCTGTTTCGTGAGACCACTATGCTTATGGCATTTCCTCCTCTGTTCCTGTAGTAGTTGTTCTCAGGGCCCAGTGGATCCAGAACTTCCCTTCTGGGGGTGTTAGGATATTTAAATGGTGCCTTGGTCAAAATGATACTGGAAACAGGGATTGCCAATAAATTATTGGCAATCAAAATAAAAACGTGGATTTAATTCACATATAAAACAATAAAATGGGCTTAATTTAATGAAGATTAAAAAAATAGAAATGATAAAATGTGTCCTTAAAACGCGTTTCACCGCTCAAATGGCGGCTTCATCAGTCATGGATCCTGCATCCAGTGTCCGCTCTCCGTAGACGCCAGTCGCCGGGATGAAGTCACGGAAGCCTTTGACCCAGGGTTCCCGTTCTCCGTCAGACGCAGGGATGACGTTGCGGAGGGGGAAGCCTTTGACACGGCTGGGTGCTGGAGGACTGTGACCACAGGACTGCCACCGCTGGATGAGCTTAGGGCCGAAGTAGGAGGATGTAGGTGAGTATGTAGGTGCAAACAGTCATCTGAACGTGGGCCTGGAGGCCTGGCCGAGCAGCCTGCTCGGCCAGTCTCTATGCTCAGGCGAGTCCCTGGCTCGGCCCAGCCTCCAGGCCCAGGTTCTCATGACTGATTTTCGGTTTCTGTATCAGTTCTTGGTCGAACCGATCCCGAATTTTTGGTTTCAGTATTGGCCGGAAATTTCAATTTTGGTGCACCACTAGTAAAAAACAGGGAATTTTTGTACATTGAAACCTATGGGATTCGCCTGTTTAAACCTGTCGAATGAATGCACCGAAAATCTGGGCATTTCATCCAACTTTTCTATGCTGTTTTGCGTTCTCTGAATAGATTAACCATTACTTCTCTATGGGGAATTTCAGTGCCTCCAAAGGACGCCAAATTACACCCTGTTTAGCTGGCAATTTGCCAATATTTTTTTTTTTATTTTTGAGAAAGGATTTTACCAGGAAGGATACATTGAGATTTCTGTCATTTTCAAGTATGTCCTGGGTGGCGAGTATGTACCGTTAGGTGTCTTGCCCAAGGACACTTACTGGAGAGGTGCTCGTCGGGATCGAGCCCATGTCTCCACAGGCTTTCTCCACGCAGAGCAGTGATGTTACCTCTACTCCACCCTGCGAATTGCAGCTTTCTAAATAGCTGAAATCGCACAACATTGCACCGTACGGTGAAATTCACCGTTCGGTGCAATTCAGTGACAAACTCGGCACTCTTTGAATAACCCCTTTAATGTAGTGTTCATTGCAACCCGAGCCTGTACGTACACCCCCAAGCAGCTGTAATTGGCTGCAACAACAGTTAAAAGAAATGTGTCACACCTACCATGAAGGCTGTTTGCCAGAAGCATTTGGCCGTCTTTTATGGGTTTTGGTCCAGGCAGGCCAAAAATCCACACCCATGCACAATCAAATCCACAGTAATGTAGCTTGAGGAAGATTAGTCAAATTTCATAACCTTTCAACCCACCCCTCCTAATTCACTGGTTTACTGTGCACACACTGATCTACATTGGTGCTGCTCTATTCATCTCATTGGAGGACTGGAAACCTAGCTACTTAAGAGTAAAAGACAGCGGTGGACATTTTTCAACTTTATTTTTGCTTTAATAACGTGTAATCTGCAGCTACTGGAAGCACTTCGTTGACGTTATTGCTGACAAAGTAGGATCAAATAATATATCCAAGTGTTCACTTACTTTTCCACAACACTGAATGCTTAATGGGATGTGTTAATTAAAGATATGATAGATTATTGTAGAGGTCGGCAGAGCTGGGTCCTGGATGGACAATATGTTTCACCCCTATTTGGGTTGTGGTCCCTTTAAGGGCAACCACAGGGTTAATATTCCTGTCCAGAAAGAAGTTTAAAAGCCAGCAACTCCCAGACAGGATTGTGGGAGTTAAGGTAAAAGGAAAGTAATCAGTGGAAGCTGGGTGTGTGTTCCAAAAGCAGGAGACGTGCTGTGCATTGTTGGAGAGGCTTCTACCTTTTGGGGAAAGGATTCCCCACGTTTGGGACTGTTTAAAGCGTTGGTGAGCCACCATTATTTTTCTGATTATTTGTGCAGCCTTTTTGACTGCCCTGGAAGGGTGAATAAAGCTGTTCTGTTTGTGAAAGACATTGTGCATGTGCTCTGTGGGCCCCCAAATGTCACAACTGGTGTTCGAATGCGGGCACTCTGCTACCCCTCGCATGCCAAGCAAGAGGAATTTTTGTGAAAAAAAACCCAAAACATTTTAAAAGGACAGTGTTCTGATTGCATGTCCTGGGCTAAGGCTGCACTGAAGTCCACAGCTATGGATGAGCTGGTTAAGCAGATGGTCTTGGTCAATGTGCAGGCCCAGACTCGCCATGAAGAGGCTATGGCACAGGCTGTTGCTGCCCAACAAGAAGGGCACCCATTTGCTAGCTGCACAACTTGCAGCACAGCAGGTAGCCACACAGATGCAGATCAATGCCCTGCGGGAGGCCATACAGCAACTTGCACCTGGACGTGATCAAGCAGTGGTCGCTGCTGGTAACCATGTCTCCATAAGGGCCAGTCATTTCCAGCAAAAGCTGTCTCCCAGTGATGATGTGGAAGCATTTCTCACCACGTTTGAAAGGACTTCTGAGAGAGAGGGGTGGCCCCAAGACCAATGGGCCGGTCTCATTGCCCCGTTTCTGACAGGAGACCCTCAAAAGGAATATTTTGACCTGCCCCTAGAAGATGCAAAGAATTATGACCGGCTGAGGTTCTGGCCCGCCTTGGGGTAACTGTTGCTGTCCGGGCTCAACGTGTTCACTGCTGGAAGTACTGCCCTGAGCAGCCACCCCAGTCCCAGATGCACGACTTAGGACAGCTGGTTAAAAAGTGGTTGCAGCCAGAGACCCTGACTAGAGCGCAAATGGTCGAAAGGGTTGTGATGGACCACTACCTGAGGTCTCTACCGAAAGGATCTACAGCGCTGGGTCAGCCATGGGGACCCCAACAATGCAGCACTGGTAGTCGAGATGGTGGAGAAATACACTGTGGTGGAGGACCTGCTCAGACCAGCCAGTCGTCGAGGACCAGTCTTGCCACCGCCTGTGAGGCCTGCTTCAGTTTCTCGGAGGGAAGAATCACTGGACCTGCGAACCAGCACCCCAAAATCATCTTCCTCGGTTCTGCAGAGGCCTGTCGCTACCCGAACTGCTGGCGATATACAGTGTTGGAGGTGTCGAGCCTGGGGCCATACAAGGGCGCAGTGTCCACTACAGGAGGAGCCCATGGAGTGTGGATCCGCTTGGAGAGTGTCCTTCTACACCCTCACAACATGCACTACCCACCTTGACCTAGAGGGGAGTCAGTTTGAATGTACTGTGTGGGTGAATCACCGCCCAGCCAAAGCTCTCCTGGACTCTGGGAGTATGGTCACCCTGGTGCATGCCCGGGTAGTCGGAAGGCTCGGTCCAGTACAAAGAACCCTCCGGGTTGTCTGTATCCATGGGGATACCCGGGAGTATCCGCTGATCCTTGTCACCATTTCCGCCAGGAATACTTCGGTCACCCAAGAGGTCGGGGTGGTGAGTACTCTGATACATGATGTGATTGTGGGACGGGACTGCCCCTTGTTTGCTGAACTGTGGTGCTTGGCACAAACTGAACTGCCCATCGAACTGGGGAACAATTCAGGGTCACCCCCCACCAAACATGACTGTGGACACTGTTGATGATGAATTGCTCAAATGTGTTCAAAATGAGAATGTTGTAACTGATGTGAGTGTCCTAGCTCCTCAACCTGAGGTGACACCCAAGGAGGGGGAATCCTCTCCCGTGCCGGTTATGGTAGGAGAGGATGAAGTGGAATTATCCCCTGTAGATATTACACTTGGGGTGGATGAGGGGGAGGGTTCTTCTTATCCAGTACACCCTGACTTAGATGTGTCCAGAGGTGCATTTGGCAGGGCTCAAATGGGTGACCTGATGTTGGTAAATGCTCGCGAACAGCTAACTGTTGTCAGTGGGGTACCTCAAGCACCAGATGCAGAGAAAAGATTTCCTCACTTTGCGGTCAATAATGATCTGTTCTACTGTGTATCAGAAATTCGGGGAGAAATTGTGGAACAATTACTAGTGCCCCAGCCCTACCAGAGAATGGTGCTGGATCTGGCTCACAATGATGCCCTAGGTGGTCACCTGGGAGCTGAGAAAACCGAGGTGCGGTTAACGGACCGGTTTTACTGGCCTGGGATCGGTGCCGCGGTTAAGAGGTACTGTTCATCCTGCCCCGTTTGCCAGTTAACTGCCCCAGCACCCCATTATAGGAGCCCCTTGGTGCCTCTGCCGATAATTGAGGTGCCCTTTGAGCGCATCGCTATGGATATAGTGGGTCCCGTAGAGACGTCTGCTCGGGGACACCGATATATCCTGGTGGTTCTTGATTATGCCATAAGGTATCCAGAGGCGGTTCCTTTAAGAAACCCTACATCAAAGGCCATTGCTCGGGAATTGTTTTTTATGTTTTCGAGAACTGGCCTGCCAAGGGAAATTTTGACGGACCAGGGGACCCCATTTACAGTTGTGTTCAAAATTATTCAACCCCCACTGAAATTGAGTGTTTTGGCCAGTTTGACATTGATTTTGATCATTCAGTCATCTTGCTTACAATTAAATCAAAGAGGCACGTGTAGGTCAGACAAATATAACATAACATTTATAATGAAATAACCACAAATGTCTTTTCTGTGCTCACATCATTATCAGTTTTATTCAACCCCCAAGTGACATTCAATCTTAGTACTTAGTACAACATCCTTTTACAGTTATAACAGCTTTTAAACGTGAAGCATAGCTTGACACAAGTGTCTTGCAGCGATCTACGGGTATCTTCGCCCATTCGTCATGGGCAAAAGCCTCCAGTTCAGTCACATTCTTAGGCTTGTGCACTGCAACTGCTTTCTTTAAGTCCCACCAGAAGTTCTCAATCGGATTTAAGTCAGGTGACTGCGATGGCCACTCCAAAAATGTTCCAGCCTTTAATCTGCAACCATGCTCTAGTGGACTTGGAGGTATGCTTGGGATCATTGTCCTGTTGAAAGGTCCAACGTCCCCCAAGCCTCAGGTTTGTGACGGACTGCATCACATTGTCATCCAATATCTCCTGGTACTGAAGAGAATTCATGGTACCTTGCACACGCTGAAGCTTCCCTGTACCTGCAGAAGCAAAACAGCCCCAAAGCATGATTGACCCCCCGCCATGCTTCACAGTAGGCAAGGTGTTCTTTTCTTCATAGGCCTTGTTCTTCCTCCTCCAAACATAGCGTTGATCCATGGGCCCAAACAGTTCTAATTTTGTTTCATCAGTCCACAGAACACTATCCCAAAACTTCTGTGGTTTGTCCACATGACTTTTGGCATACTGCAGTCGACTCTTATTCTTTGGAGACAGCAAGGGGGTGCGCCTGGGAGTTCTGGCATGGAGGCCTTCATTACGCAGTGTGCGCCGTATTGTCTGAGCTGAAACTTCAGTACCCACATCTGACAAATCTTTTCTCAGTTCCTCAGCAGTCACACGGGGATTTTTCTCCACTCTACGCTTCAGGTAGCGCACAGCAGTCGAAGTCAGCATCTTCTTTCTGCCACGACCAGGTAGCGTTTCAACAGTGCCTTTGCCTTGAATTTGCGAATGATGCTTCCTATGGTCTCTCTTGGTATGTTTAACATCTTTGCAATCTTCTTATAGCCATTGCCCTTCCTGTGAAGAGTAATCACCTCTTCTCTCGTCTTCCTGGACCATTCTCTTGACTTCACCATGTTTGTAACCACACCAGTAAATGTCTAGAAGGAGCTGAGTATCACAGTCATTTTAAAGCTGCCTAATTGGTGCTTATTATGCTTTATTGCTGCTCCGTGACATCCACAGGTGTTTTCAATACCTGATTGAAAACACTTGAATGAACCTCTGTTCTTCAGAGTGGTAGTCTTTAAGGGGTTGAATAATTGTGTCAATGAAGAATTCACAAAAGAAACATTTACTACTGTATTACAAAACCAATTGATGTCATTTTAGTTGCATATGGTTCTTTAAAAAGTCCTTGTAGGATTTCATTCTGAATACAATTACAAATGTACACTAAATTCCCTAAAACCCTTTACAGCATTGGGGGTTGAATAATTTTGAACACAACTGTATGTCCCGGGTGATGGCAGATGTGTGCAAGTTGTTCAAAATCAAGCAGTTGCAAACATCTGTTTATCACCCTCAGACACATGGTCTGGTAGAAAGATTCAACAAAACGCTGAAAATGATGCTTAAAAGGGTTGTGCAGAGAGATGGAAGAGACTGGGATCGTTTGCTTCCCGCACTGTTGTTTGCTATTCGAGAGGTTCCTCAGGCCTCCACAGGACCTTTTGAGCTGGTGTATGGTCGCAGACCCCGGGGATTGCTAGATTTGGTGAAGAAGACATGGAAAGTGAGTCCTCTCCACACAAATCGCTCATTGAACATATCTCTCAGATGAGAGAGAGAATTTCTAAAGTGATGCCTTTGGTACAGGAATATTTGCAGAAAGCTCAGGAGGCCCAGAAAAGGGTTTACAACCGGTCAGCCAAGCTGCGGCAATTTCAGGTTGGGGACCGGGTAGCAGTACTTATACCCACGGTGGAAAGTCGGTTCCTAGCCAAGTGGCAGGGACCATATGAGGTGGTTGAAAAAGTAGGGGAAGTAAACTACGAGTGCATCAGCTTGGGAAAAGAAAACCAAACCAGATCTACCACGTAAATTTGTTAAAACCCTGGAGAGACCGAGAGGAGGTGTCCGCCATGGTTGGGGTGGGTATAGAGTCTGATGGTGTTGACGCAGTACACATTGCTGCCACCCTGTCCAAACCCCAAACCCAAGAACTTAAGGAGTTTCTGCAAAGAAACAAAGGCATGTTTTCAGGACTACCGGGACACGCGTCCGGGATTAAACATGATATTGTGACGGAACCCCATGTAACGGTTCGGGTAAAGCCGTACCACATCACAGAAGCCCATAGAAAGGCTGTCTCTGAAGAGGTTAAAAAATTGCTTCAGCTTGATTTCATTGAGGAGTCACAGAGTGAATGGTCGAGCCCCATCGTGTTAGTGCCGAAGCCCAACGGCACTCTGCGGTTCTGCAATGACTTCAGGAAACTTAACGAGGTGTCAAAATTTGACCCGTATCCCATGCCAAGGGTGGATGAATTAATAGAGAAATTGGGTCTGGCCCGTTATATCACCACCCTGGACCTTACTAAGTGATACTGGCAGATACCCCTGACTAAGGAAGCCAGGGAAAAGACTGCTTTTTCCACTCCAGAGGGTCATTTTCATTATAAGCGGATGCCTTTTGGGTTACACTCAGCCCCGGGCAGCTTCCAACGAGCGATGGATAGGGTGCTCCGCCCCTACCTGAGATATACCTCGGTCTACCTGGACGACATTGTCATCTTCAGTCCAGATTGGGAGTCCCATCTTCCCCGGGTTCAGACGGTTTTGGACGGTTTGAGGAAAGTGGGCTTTACTGTTAACCCTGAGAAAAGTGCGGTAGGGATGGAGGAAGCTAAGTACCTGGGATATGTCGTAGGCAGGGGTCTGGTAAAGCCACAATTTAACAAAGTAGAGGCTATCCAGAACTGGCCACGCCCCCTCACAAAAAAGCAGGTTTGTGCTTTTCTGGGTATAGTGGGGTATTACCGGCGGTTTGTCCCCAATTTTGCCTCTATTGCTGCACCACTGACTGACCTGACGAAAGGTAGGAAGTCAGTGATGATTCAATGGAATGCCAATGCTGAAGAAGCCTTTGAGAAGCTTAAAATTGCATTGTGTCAGCACCCAGTGCTGGTAGTCCCTGATTTCATGAGGGAGTTCATTGTACAGACGGATGCCTCAAATGAGGATTTGGGGGCTGTGCTATCCCAAGAAGTCAATGGGGAGGAGCACCCCGTGGTTTTTCTTAGTAGGAAACTGACTGCAGCAGAGAAAAACTATGCTGTGGTGGAAAGAGAGGGCTTGGCCATAAAGTGGGCCTTGGATTCTTTGAGATACTTCCTGTTGGGCAGGACGTTCCGTTTAGTGTCTGACCATGCCCCATTGACCTGGATGAGGCAGCACCGCCACATTAATGCCAGGGTAACCAGGTGGTTCCTGTCTCTCCAGGAGTTTAACTTTGTGGTGGAACACAGGCCTGGAAACAGCACCAAAATGCTGATGCCCTGTCCCGGATGCATTGTGGGCTGTCTACTGTTGCCTCAAACACTTCCGCGTTGAGACAGAGGGGGGGATATGTAGAGGTCGGCAGGGCTGGGTCCTGAATGGACAATATGTTTCACCCCTATTTGGGTTGTGGTCCCTTTAAGGGCAACCACAGGGTTAATCTTCCTGTCCAGGAAGAAGTTTAAAAGCCAGCAACTCCCAGACAGGATTGTGGGAGTTAAGGAAAAAGGAAAGTAATCAGTGGAAGCTGGGTGTGTGTTCCAAAAGCAGGAGACGTGCTGTGCATTGTTGGAGAGGCTTCTACCTTTTGGGGAAAGGATTCCCCAGGTTTGGGACTGTTTAAAGCGTTGGTGAGCGACCATTATTTTTCTGTTTATTTGTGCTGAAGATCAGGACTTTGCTTTAATTTTGCTGAACCCAAGCGTGTACTTATTATGTTGCCTTTTTGACTGCCCTGGAAGGGTGAATAAAGCTGTTCTGTTTGTGAAAGACATTGTACACGTGCTCTGTGGGCCCCCAAACGTCACATTATATTTGTTTGTGTATTGTCAGCTAAGTACATTGTGTTTGCCTATACAGTATTTGTGACTTTGCTAAATAGTTTACATAACCAATTCCTGCAGAAAATAAAATAATTCCAAAGGACTTCCATATTTTTTCTGTGATTTTCTGGCCGATTATCAACCTCCACACAGAAAAAAATTGCACACATCTCATTCCTTGTGAAGAGAAGTTTCCATCCAGTCATTATGAAAAAAAGCCAAACGACAATAATATAGCATGATAAAGGAAGGAGGAGAAGGGGAAACACATTGTTACAGAATGTTGTTTTTTGTAACTGTCCCAGTATTCCCAGGAGAATTTGTGAGCATTTTGTAAACGAGAAGGGAGGGAATGGTGGCCGGAGTCCATGGCACCTGCAGCTATAAAACCCAGGATCCAAAGCTTCAGTGAATCTCCCAGAAAGACTGAACCAAAGGGCATAACCACGATTAATGGTAGAGGTCCTCTCGAGGGAACATCGATCGGAATAGGTGGAGAAAAAGGACGCCATTCTCACTAGGGAATAGTAAGACCCCTTGAGCCAACTTGAATTTTTTTTTCCCAGTATTGGGCCGAAGGGATCTGAGCTCAAGACTTCAAAGTTGCCTTAAGTATATCAAACGGGGAGAGGTTCAGAAGGTGAATACACCATGACGCTAGACCTGTTGCGGTTCTCGACCAATCAAAGCATAAAGCCTCCAGGTTTGTGGATTAACGAAGTACATTATTTGCTTGAAACCCATGCTGGCCAAGGCCAAAGATGCAAGAACCGAGGAGCCATTCTGGAAATAGGGATTGTTAAGTAGGGGTTGGTAAAGGGAAGTTTGCCAAGAAGCTTCCTGGCCCTACATCAGGCTTGGCTATCTGTAATAATGGGATTGGCAGACAGTATTAATGGATAGGCCATGGCTTGGTCCAAGGAGGTGTCTATAAAATTCAATGAATTACAAAGCCAGTCCGCAACATATTTATATAGACTATAAAACATTATATTGTATGAGGCAATGTCGGGAAGGTTCAGGCCTCCCTTTCTATAGAGTAAGTGCAATTTACTTAGCGCAACTCAAGCTTGTTTACCTTCCCATATAAAGTAAGCAAATAATTTATGTAATGCTGATGTGTCTTCTTACATAGTAAGATCGGAAGGGACTGGATCGAATAAAGAATTATTTTAATCACTGTTAGGTCTGAACGGCTCTCCTTTCCCATCTCCGGTCTCCGCGTGTCCCCCCCCTCTCCCATTACAGGTCAGGATTTGCTGTACCCAGACATTGATGAGCGCGCGCTTGTGCAAAATGAGACACCGACAACCTGCTATGTTCTTCAAATGTCAGGAGTATATACAAACTACATACAAAATGGAGGAGTTGATGTCATAACCAATCAGAGACTGTCATGTGTACAAGTGATTGTAGCACTTCTTCCATATGAGGTGACAACAATATGCCATTGCAAGCAGGTTTAAGGAATTTGCTTCAGGGGTATAGCCGGGTGGGGTCTCCCATACAGCAGAGCAGGATTTAGCAGGCACGGGGGGGGGGGGTTGGGACAGATGGCTTAATTGCATATTCCAATTATTTATATTTTGGATAACTTGTAAAATCCTTTACAATCACCAACATTTTAAGTAGGCTACATTTCCGTACATAGGACAGCAGGAACAATTCCCAATGAGATAAAAGGTATTTCACTTGAGTTACAGGGGTGACATTCAAATTATACTGCCTGGAAAGATCTGATGGACAATTAACTCCCAAGCAGGGGTGTAACTTTCACAGGTGCAGGGGGTCTAGTGGCACCTGGGCCTCTCCTGCTAGCCCCTCCTTCAGTGTAACTGTTGTTCTCAGCTGCAAGCCAAGCTTCCTCTTTCCCTGTAGTGAAGGCTGCCCTGCGCCCGAATTTCTAGTCAGCCAGTGTGTGGAGAATGGTGCTATAAGCAGGCACACACAGGCTGCACCCTTCTGTCCTTTCCTTACATTACTGGAGGGGAAAAAAGCCAGAGAACAGAGGTCTGTGTCTGGGTGCAAAGCAGCTGAAGCTGTGCTGTTTGTCTCTGATCTTTCAAGTACCGTTTGCCTTCTACTCCTGCCCAGCATGGAGCCTGGGAGATCACTGTCACCTATAAGCAGGAGATGCAGAGATACCGGGATTCTCCACCAGGTTCTGGGACTGCGGACACACCGTCAGACTTGGTGACTGTGGCGTACTGCTAGACATGGAAACCGTGGCTCCATTGTGGAACACTTGGAAACAGGGGACTCGCCATCAGACACAGAAAATGAGGCTCCATTGTGGAACACTGTGTCAGGGGTTTTCGCCGCTGGGAGTAGGTGAAGAGCTCAAGGGACACAGCAGGCAATTTAGGAAAGGCTGGGTAGAAATACAAGGCGTTGTCAAGTTCAATCCAGAGGCCTGTTCAATACCTCAGCCGCTGCAAGTGCTAAGTTAGCAACTTGAATTGAACGCCGTTCAACCGCTCAGCGCTCAGCAGTGCTAACCTAGCACTTGCAGCGACCCGAGGAGATGCTGAGTGTGACGTTTTAAAGATGGCCGCCGCATGAAGCAAGTAACAATGCCCTACAGCAAGATGGCCGCCGCCTCGAAGCAAGTAATAATTCCGTACAGCAATGTTAATTTTGAGGTTTTTGTTCACCAAAGCACAAAATATTTATTTATTATTTCCCCCTGCACATAGACATATATTACAGTTCAATTTATATATTGTTTCAGAAGTAAACATAACGTTTATTCATTAAAAACTATCATTTGTGGTGTGTGCAAACAAAACGGAATTGTGCTGACTGCTTCTCTTTATTATTTTTTTGTCCGAGTGATCCGAAAAACAATCTGAATTTTTCATTAAGAAATCGGCCATTTTGGATTCAAAATTTTCATCCAAAGGGTTCAACGACACTGCTGCAGCAAACTGAATTGCTGCGCTGCAGCAATTCAGCAGCTGCTGAGGTATTGAACAGGCCTTGGGTCATACACAATGTCCGCAAGATAGGAATCTCAGGCACTAGGATACAGGGAACTACTTCGATATTGGAGCAAGGAAGGAATGGGCCTTCTCTTTTATACTCTGTAGCTCTCTCCTGATTGGTTAAGAGGCCTGTGACATCATTGGTACACAACCCGGCTGCCATATTGGTGGAGGCCGGCGTCGAGCGCATCCCTAGTCAGAGGCCTAGACAAGGCCTGAAGCTCTACCGGAGACTGCCGGCTGGCGGCAGAGGGGCCGGCACCACTCCTCCCCGAGGACTGCGGCCACATCGAGGAGGCCGCAGGGTTGTCAGGATGTACAGTCAGGTCCAGAAATATTTGGACAGTGACACAATTCGAACATCTTTGCCTCTATACACCACCACAATGGAGTTAGAATGAAACAAACACAATGTGCCTTAACTGCAGACTGTCAGCTTTAATTTGAGGGTATGTACATCACCAGATGCTGGGTTTCATCCCTGGTGATGCTCTGCCAGGCCTCTACTGCAACTGTCTTCAGTTCCTGCTTGTTCTTGGGGCATTTTCCCTTCAGTTTTGTCTTCAAATGAAATGCATGCTCAATGGGATTCAGGTCAGGTGATTGACTTGGCCATTGCATAACATTCTACTTCTGTCCCTTCAAAAACTCTTTGGTTGCTTTTGCAGTATGCTTTGGGTCATTGTCTATCTGCACTGTGAAGCACCATCCAATGAGTTCTGCAGCATTTGGCTGAATGTGAGCAGATAATATTGCCCGAAACACTTCAGAATTCATCCTGCTGCTTTTGTCAGCCGTCACATCATCAATAAATACAAGAGAACCAGTTCCATTGGCAGCCATACATGCCCACGCCATGACACTACCACCACCATGCTTCACTGATGAGGTGGTATGCTTAGGATCATGAGCAGTTCCTTTCCTTCTCCATATTCTTCTCTTCCCATCACTCTGGAACAAGTTGATCTTGGTCTCATCTATCCATAGGATCTTGTTCCAGAACTGTGAAGGCTTTGTTAGTAGGTGTTGTTTGGCAAACTCTAATCTGGCCTTCCTGTTTGAGGCTCACCAATGGTTTACATCTTGTGGTGAACCCTCTGTATTCACTCTGGTGAAGTCTTCTCTTGATTGTTGACTTTGACACACATACACCTACCTCCTGGAGAGTGTTCTTGATCTGGCCGACTGTTGTGAAGGGTGTTTTCTTCACCAGGGAAAGAATTCTTCGGTCATCCACCACAGTTGTTTTCTGTGGTCTTCCGGGTCTTTTGGTGTTGCTGAGTTCACCTGTGCGTTCCTTTTCTATGAGAATGTTCCAAACAGTTGTTTTGGCCACGCCTAATGTTCTTGCTATCTCTCTGATGGGTTTGTTTTGTTTCTTCAGCCTAATGATGGCTTGCTTCACTGATAGTGACAGCTCTTTGGATCTCATCTTGAGAGTTTACAGCAACAGATTCCAAATGCAAATAGCACACTTGAAATGAACTCTGGGCCTTTTATCTGCACATTGTAATTGGGGTAATGAGAGAATATCACACACCTGGCCATGGAACAGCTGAGAAGCCAATTGTCCCATTACCTTTGGTCCCTTATCAAGTGGAAGGCACATCTGCAAATTGCTGTAAGTCCTACACCGTTCACCGGAGTTGAATGTACATTCCCTCAAATTAAAGCTGACAGTCTGCAGTTAAAGCACATTGTGTTTGTTTCATTCCAACTCCTTTGTGGTGGTGTATAGAGCCAAAGCTGTTAGAATTGTGTTGATGTCCCAATATTTCTGGACCTGACTGTATATTCAATAAGAAATTTATACAAGATATAAGCTATCCATATGTCTCAGAAATCGATCCTGAGTCTGTTTTCAACATGTGCGTTTTGTTTACAAAAATATAACCACAACCAACTAGATAAAAATATATATATATATTATGTATACAAAATTGATTTATTCTCACAACAAAAATCAAGGATTTATAAACACAACATCCATCAGCACACATAGATTTCTAGCTTTTAAAATATGTTATCCTGTTAGTAACATCATAGGCTAGGGTCAGACTAACGCATTTTTCACGTTGTCCGTGAAAATGTGCGTTCGAAGAATGGACGCATTTTTTCACGGAATACGCGATAGCGGTCATACGATGCGCATTTTCGTCCGTGATTTTGTACGGATCATCAATAAAACACTTCTTGCGTCTGGACGTTATGTTAGCTGGACATTAGCAGCGTCTGACGTCTCCCAATCATGCACACACGCCGCTAGCGGACGCAGCGCACTCTGTACGTCAGTACTAGTGGTTTAACGTTCTCGAAAAAATGCGTTCATTTTCCACTTGCGTTGCGCAGCCGGACTTTTGTGCGACCGTACTTCGTATATTGGCCGTCATTGCCCGGCATCTGCTGCTAGTACGGCCGTGATTAAGTGCGGCTGCACGCGCGTTCGCACTGCCTCAGTCTGACCCTAGCCATAAATGATTAGTACCATTTATTTTAATCCGTTAGTAACTAAACATAGATGGTTAGTTCAACTTAATAAACATTTCTGCTTAAAGAAAACAATTAACATATATTTCCCAGCAAACCAGTATTTAAAACAGGAAAAGAAATTGGAAATTCCTAGTGGCGCAATAATTAGATATCAATTTGTGGTATAGCTCAGATGGTGTCAAGGCTAGTAGCATGTACCATAATATGAGGCGCAAATGCAAATCACAGAGGATATAAAGTGCTAATACAATATCCTGCATGTGCAAACAAGATTAAATTACAAATGCAGTACAATTAAAAGTGCAAGTGCAACAGTACAGGTAGAAGGCAATGTAGCAAGGCTATTGAAGACAGGATGATAATAGCTGGTGTGGTCCAGATTAGTTAGGGCTGTCTGCCAATGGAGATCATAAAAGTCTTAATTAATAGTTGGACCGGTACCTAAGTGGATGGGTGATGCATCAAAGGTGCTCAAGAGTATTGTCAATCTGTTACCCTTTCCACAGATATAACAAGTCCTTTGGAAGTGTCCGTTCTCCTGGTGATCTTGGTGGGCTCTGCAATGGGGGATATAATGAGAGAAGAGAGGTAATAGTGTGATACCTTCTATAGTTTAAAGTGCAATGAGTTTAGAAAAATGCACACTTACAAAATTCAGAGCCTTTTGAATCCAGGCTCTGGAGTGGATCACCTTGTGCCTAAAATTAGGGTGGTCACTGCCCTTCTTTACACGGTCTTCTTATTATATATATATATATATTATATATAGCACACAAGTGTATCTTTTATATATTTGAATTGTTGTAATGCTATCTGATTTCTGCATTCCACTCCCTTTTTCTATATTTTCTCGAGGCCTGCTATTCTGCCCCATGTCCCTGTTCAATGAACCTTAACTTTTATTGCCCCCTACAAACTCCCCCCCCCCCCTAGTTCCTGGACAACTTCAACCCAATGTATGCTATTTGCAATCTTAATTTCTCTTTCAGCACACGCCCAAAACTCAGTCAGTCTCTCTACCTGGCCTTGGCAGAGAGAAGCTAAATCATCCTCATCCAGCAGGACTTTGCTCCGCCCACCCTCCCCTCACCCACCCACCCCATGGTTTTCATTTAATATATACCCAACTAATTGATCATGTGATATCGCAGCAACCTACACCATTTACTCTGGTACCTCTCTATTTCCTGTTTACTCACCTCCAACACCTTTCTCTATAATGTTTATGCCACTATTGCTTCTCTTTTCTTTCTCATCCCTTCTCTCTAAAACTACTCTCTCCTTCTATACACCTTTCCAATTGCCCAGGATGGAAAAGCAGTTCCAATAAACCACAGCCTGCTCAGTTCTTTTAACCTATCAGCTGAGTGCTGGTGGAGAGTGTTAAAATCCAGCCCTCCCACCCCCAGACAAAGATTTAAAACTCTGCAACCACATTATTACCAAAAGAAAACTCTGTCCAAATTCCTATTTATCCTGCTACTTTCCCTGGCAAACGATGTGGAAACTAACCCTGGTCCTATAGGTGACACAACCTTTAGTCTCCCCACTAAAAAGGGCCTCTCTTTTGTGCACTGTAACATCCGCAGTTTACTCCCTAAATTGGATGAGCTTCAGGCATGGTGTTGCTATTACAAACCCAAAATCATTGTGCTCACAGAGTCATGGTTAACCCCAAAAGTACCAGACTCTGCCATATCAATACAGGGGTATTCATGTTATAGAAAGGACAGAGCAAAGAGAGGAGGGGGAATTGTTATTTATGTTGAGGAGTCCATAAAGTTCACCCCCTTACAGACTTCTAGCTCCCCTGTCACCTTTGATTTCCTCTCTGGTTTAATTGAGATTCCATTCAGTAAATCCATCAACTCTGGCATGGGTGATCGCACGTTAACCTGGTTTCAATCATATGTATCTGACCGATCACAATATGTGTCAATTTCTGGCAGCTCCTCCCTCCCCCTCCCTGTCACTTGCGGTGTACCCCAAGGCTCAATACTCGGCCCCCTACTATTCACAATATTCATAAATGATCTGCCCAACGTCTGCAAAGCCTCAACTGTACACATGTACGCAGACGACACCGTAATCTATACCAGCGAACCAACTCTCCGGCAGCTGGAAGCCGTGCTGCAAGAACAATTCACAGAGGTAGAAAAGTGGATCAGACACAACAAACTTTTTTTAAATAATGACAAAACTGTAACGATGCTCTTTGGAACAAAACCTAAACTACACAAATTGCAAAATCCCCATCTATGTGTGGGGACAAAATCAAATGGCACGCTGACCACAGTCACTTCTCTCAAATATCTAGGTATGTGGTTGGACCCTAATCTATCCTTTGGCCCTCACATCGAAGAACTCTCATCTAAACTTTACCCCAAACTAGGCGCCCTGTACAGAAACAAATCCTGCCTGAGTCCCGCGGTAAGAAAGCAGATTGTACAACAAATGCTTATGCCGGCTATTGATTACGGAGATGTAGTGTACGCAGCCGCCCCACAAACACATCTTCAGAAACTTACTACATTATATAACTCATTCTGCCGCTTTGCATTACAATGTAACTACATGACCCACCATTGTGACATGGTAAAAGAGCTAAACTGGCCATCGCTGGAATCCAGACGCACCCTTCACCTTTCCAGCCTGGTGTTTAAGAGCATTTCTGGGAAGCTGCCACCCTACCTGAATAGACTGCTTCCCCCAGCAGCTCCCTCATCCTATAACCTCCGATCCAGGACCAGCACCTTACTTGCAATACCACAATACAAAAAGACAGTGGCTCGATCCTCATTTTTCTACAGAGCACCACAATTATGGAATAACCTCCCAGACACCATCAAATCTTCCACCAGTCTTAAGTCACTCAAGAGCTCCTTACTAACATACCTCAATACAGAATGCACCTGTATACATGTAACATAATGACTATTTTTCTACATATTTATTTTCTGTTAATCTGTATATGTGTTGTTTTCTTAATATCTTGCATTGTATTACTTTGTATTTCTGTAACTGTAACACTTCAATGTTCTTGAACCCAGGACATACTTGAAAACGAGAGAAATCTCAATGTATCCTTCCTGGTAAAATCCTTTATAAATAAATAAATAAATAAAATTCTACCTCAGATGGGGGAACATGAAAACAGAAGAAGGAGAGACAACGCTCTCATAGCATGACATCAGCCATAAATTCATGTGTTTTGAGAGAGATAAGAGTCACACTCACCAATTCAGGAGCCTCAATGGTCCAGGCTCAACTGTTTACGCATGTGGTGCTCCTTAGCGGTGAGCTCCTGAACCTCTTTAGCTGCTTACACTGCTTGCTCTGCGTCCAGGTCGTTGGTGGAGTATCTCAGTCAGGTTGGGTCCTCTCTGAGGGCGGGGCTTCAGCCATGAGTGATCACCCAACCTGACTGAGATACTCCACCAACGACCTGGACGCAGAGCAAGCAGTGTAAGCAGCTAAAGAGGTTCAGGAGCTCACCGCTAAGGAGCACCACATGCGTAAACAGTTGAGCCTGGACCATTGAGGCTCCTGAATTGGTGAGTGTGACTCTTATCTCTCTCAAAACACACGAATTTACGGCTGATGTCATGCTATGAGAGCGTTGTCTCTCCTTCTTCTGTTTATGTTCCCCCATCTGAGGTAGAATAAGAAGACCGTGTAAAGAAGGGCAGTGACCACCCTAATTTTAGGCACAAGGTGATCCACTCCAGAGCCTGGATTCAAAAGGCTCTGAATTTTGTAAGTGTGCATTTTTCTAAACTCATTGCACTTTAAACTATAGAAGGTATCACACTATTACCTCTCTTCTCTCATTATATCCCCCATTGCAGAGCCCACCAAGATCACCAGGAGAACAGACACTTCCAAAGGACTTGTTATATCTGTGGAAAGGGTAACATATTGACAATACTCTTGAGCACCTTTGATGCATCACCCATCCACTTAGGTACCGGACCAACTATTAATTAAGACTTTTATGATCTCCATTGGCAGACAGCCCTAACTAATCTGGACCACACCAGCTATTATCACCCCATCTTCAATAGCCTTGCTACATTGCCTTCTACCTGTACTGTTGCACTTGCACTTTTAATTGTACTGCATTTGTAATTTAATCTTGTTTGCACACGCAGGATATTGTATTAGCACTTTATATCCTCTGTGATTTGCATTTGCACCTCATATTATGGTACATGCTACTAGCCTTGACACCATCTGAGCTATACCACAAATTGATATCTAATTATTGCGCCACTAGGAATTTCCAATTTCTTTTCCCGATTCTATCTGCACAACCCCTCGAGAGCCTGTGCTACTCTCTAGTTGGCGGCAACCACCTTAATACCATTCATCTCTAAATACGAGCGCCTCCACCGAACCCCTATACTTCCCAATATTTAAAACAAGCTAGTATCCTATAGATATATATATCTCTGTGCTGCCTGGATCAACAAAAAGATGAAGCTATCACTTTCTATTTAGTGAATCCTCCCCTAATGACGAGAATTAAGCTTCTAATCTTTTGCTTTTTATATTGTAGGATATATAATCCCTGTTTAGTAATTCAATCACAATAGCTCTTCCAATTTCAATCTATATATATGGATATACTGCAACAAATAACTTAGGATAAATATCCTGTTATCAGACACTTCTTATATTTCTATACTGCAGGTTAGAAATATTTCAAAGGTCACGATCTAGCGATATCTGAGATAAATTTCAGTCTATATCCATTGCAATATACATATACAGTGGCAAGAAAAAGTATGTGAACCCTTTGGGATTATGTGGAGTTTTGCATAAATTGGTCATAAAATGTGCTCTGATCTTCATCTAAGTCACAACAATTTGAAAAACACAGTCTGCTTAAAAAATAATACAACAAACATTATATGTTTTCATGTGTTTATTGAACATAACATGTAAACATTCACAGTGCAGGGTGGAAAAAGTATGTGAACCCCTAGCCTAATGACTTCTCCAAGAGCTAATTGAAGCCAGGAGTGAGCCAACCTTGAGTCCAATCAGTGTGATATTATTGGATGTGTTACTGAAAGCTGTCCTTTAAAAACACACACCAGTTTTGGGTTTACTGGTTTCAAGAAGCACTGCCTGATGTGAACCATGCCTCGCAGAAAAGAGCTCTCAGAAGACTTACGATCAAGAATTGTTGACTTGCATGAAGCTGGAAAGGGTTACAAAAGTATCTCCAAAAGCCTTGATATTCATGTGTCCACGGTAAGACAGACTGTCTACAAATGGAGAAAGTTCAGCACTATTGCCACTCTCCCTAAGCGTGGTCGTCCTGTAAAGATGACTGCAAGAGCACAGCACAGAATGCTTAATGAGGTAAAGAAGAATCCTAGAGTGTCAGCTAAAGACTTACAGAATTCTCTGGCACATGCTAACATTTTTGTTGACAAATCTACAATAAGGAAAACATTAAACAAGAATGGAGTACATGGGAGGACACCACGGAGGAAGCCATTGCTGTCCAAAAAGAATATTGCAGCACGTTTGAAGTTTGCAAAAGAGCACCTGGATGTTCCACAGCACTACTGGCAAAATATTCTGTGGACAGATGAAACCAAAATTTAGTTGTTTGGAAAAACACACAACACTATCAGGGTTATCCAAAGAGATTCGAATTGCTTGAGAAAGGTAACCGAACGCTGAAAATCAGCGTTCGGTTACCTTTCCTGGCCATTCGGCTATCCAGAGAGCAGGCAATTCGCCAAATCCTGTCGAATTGCCTGCACATACGGTGCCTGTTCGGTCCCTGTTCGAGGGCAGTGAAATCCCCATGAAAAAGCACTGCTTCGGCTATTCAGAGAACACAAACCAGCAGTGAAAGGTTCCCGAAATGCCCTGCCATTCGGTGGTTTAATTCGGCAAATTTATTCAGGAGAATCCCATAGACTTCAATGTTAAAAATATTCCTGTTTTAATTCAATATCTAATAAACCGTTCATTATAAAATTCTGCAGCAAAAAGTCTCTTTATTTATAGATTTTTTAGGATACTTTAAGCATTTTTCTGAATTTTTTAAAAAAAAATTAAAAGTCCGATTTTTTTAAAAACAAAATTTCAGTTTGCTTATTTTTTTTGTAACAGCCCTCTTTATTATCATTCCCTGGACCTCCTGTGAAAATTTCAGACATTTTCGCTTAGTAGTTTCTTTGCAAACAGCGTTTCATTTTCCCAGATTCATACAAATGGTTTTTCTAATTTATTCACTGCCTCCTCTACGTCACAGCTGCTTCGGCTCTGTGTGATTCGGCTCCTGTTCGGCTCCTGTTCGGCTTCTTCGAAGGTTAATCCAGATGTTTTTGCTTGTTTTCAGCGTGCATTCGGTTAGTTTTCGTCAGGTTTGCGGCAGCTTTTCCCTGCAATGCTTGCTGAATACACCGCAGGGTCACCGAAATGCAATCGGCAAAAGGAACCGAATTGAAGAGAACGAAAAGTCACCGAACGTGCGGTGACTTTTCAAATCTCTTTGGATAACCCTGTATGTGTGGAGAAAAAAAGGCACAGCACACCAACATCAAAACCTCATCCCCACTGTAAAACATGGCGGAGGGAGCATCATGGTTTGGGGCTGCTTTGCTGCCTCAGGGCCTGGACGGATTGTTGTCATTGATGGAAAAATGAATTCCAGAGTTTATCAAGACATTTTGCAGGAAAACGTAAGACCATCTGTCCGCCAACTGAAGCTCCGCAGAGGATGGGTGATGCAACAGGACAATGACCCAAAGCATACAAGTAATTCAAGAAAAGAATGGCTTCAACAAAACAAAATACGCCTTCTGGAGTGGCCCAGTCAGAGTCCTGACCTCAACCCGATTGAAATGCTGTGGCATGACCTTAAGAGAGCGATTCACACCAGACATCCCAAGAATATTGCTACACTGAAACAGTTTTGTGAAGAGGAGTGGTCCAAAATTACTCCAGATCGTTGTGCAGGTCTGATCTGCAACTACAGGAAACGTTTGGTTGAGGTTATTGCTGCCAAAGAAGGGTCAACCAGTTATTAAGTCCAAAGGTTCACATACATTTTCCACCCTGTACTGTGAATGTTTACATGTTCTGTTCAATAAACACATGAAAACATATAATGTTTGTGTTGTATTATTTTAAGCAGACTGTGCTTTTCAAATTGTTGTGACTTAGATGAAGATCAGTGCACATTTTAAGACCAATTCATGCAAAACTCCACGTAATCCCAAAGGGTTCACATACTTTTTCTTGCCACTGTACATACATATATACATATATATATACACATATATATATACACACACACATCTCTACATTAATTCCACTTAAATTGCTTTTATACTTTACCTGATCGATCTGGATTCAAGCCTTTCTGCAATAAATTCTTTGGATGTAATGAATTAATTGGAGAGTGTGTGAGAATTTGTGAGAATCTTATAAAATGTTATAAGTTTCTTTGTCTCTTTGTGAGCATGATTCGTAGGATGTGTGAGAGAGAGAGGAGTGAGAATGCATGAGAGAAAATAATTGAACTTGAAGTCCCGAGAGGGAGAAGTGAATGCTGTAGTGTGTTGAAGTGAAGTTGAAGTGTAGCTGAAGTGCCCCTATACGCTCTGTACTACACAGATATAGGGTAATTTACGTCACTTATCACGTACTTCTCTATTTAGCATATTTGTTTCCCAATGATATCCAATGAGGACTGTCGAACTCATAATATAACACAGTGTCGATTTTAAAAATAATTACATTATTTTTAATTCTTATATATATTTGAATTAATGACAGAGGTCATAGGTCATTTTCTTTTCTTCTATTGAACAAAGAACTCTTCACGGTCTCTCTAGAAATACAGGGTTATTCAGAGAGCGGTGAAAAGCAGGAGAATGACTGGAGAACAGAAAATTCTAGGTCAAGATAGTCAAACCAGAGAAATTCTCCCTTTCATCTCACTTTCCAAATTGGCTATTTTGACCTCAAATTTTCCATTCTCCAGTCATTCTCCTGCTTTTCACCGCTCTCTAAATAACCCTGATAGTGTCTCTACTTTCACATTTAAATTTAATATCACAGCTCTAGCCTAATTCAAGGTTTCTTCCCAGTTCTTCTTATCTAGTTAAACATATAGACATTCCTTAACTTTTAAACTTACTATTCTACTTCAGCAATTATACCGTTATAACACTACTTACAAAATATATTGAAGCATCTAGTATATTCTACTAAATATTGGATACACAATATATATATATAATATATAACTATATTTTTGCATAGATGTATGTGTTTTAAACCTTAAAAAATATATATTTTCAGACAACCATATATTTTGTCTTTTGACAAGTCTAGCACTTTATCTACTACACATATATCAAATAGAAACACTTTATATAGAGCGTCTTCATGTCTACAATTATAGTCATTTTAAAAAAAAAACACACATAACTCTATTCCTCCTAATGAGTTTACCCTTAGTATGAACTAGTCTTCTTTTAAAAAAAAATATAACTTCAGTCTGGAAAGTAGGTGAAAGTTAATACAAGAAAAAAATTTCTTCCTAGAAAGATATGGATTATACGAAGATTACACAAAATGGCTACAGGCATCCATTTTGTTTTTCCTATGAAAATACCCGTCAGGGTAGCCGGGTCGGCTGCCTCACCGCAGCCCACACCGGAGTGTTGGACGGGTGAGGAAGCGCCCATGCTCATCACTGGTGGGCCAGCGGCCCTGACACACTGGAACAGTGGACTCACCGCTGGACATGGCAACTGCGGCCCCACTGTGTAGCATAGGACCAGGGGACTCTCCACCAGACATAGAAACCGAGTCTCCACTGTGGAACAGTGGACTCACCGTTGGACTTGGCAACTGCAACCCCAATGTGTAGCATGGGAACAGGGGACTCACAGTCAGGCACAGAAACTGCGACTCCACTGTGGAACATGCGATCAGTGGAGTCACCGCTGGACATGGCAACTGTGTCCCCAATGGGTAGCATAAGAAAAGGGGACTCGCCGTCAGGCATGGTAACTGCGACTACACGGCGGAACACTGGAACAGTAGACTCACCGCTAGATTGGGAAACTGCAGCCCCACTGTGGAACAAAGAAACAGTGGACTAACTGCTAGACTGGAAAACTGCAGCACCTCTGTGTAGCATGGAAACGGGACTTGCCTTTAACCTGGGATACTGTGGTTTTGCCAAGCAGAGTGGAAAAGGTAGGCTGTGTTGTTTTTTTTTTTTTTACTGGGCATTGAGAAATACGATGTGAATAACTCCAATAAAAACAGAGGTTAAACTGTCTGCACCTCAAAGGAATTAGACACACAGGCTCTGCTGGGTGGTGCTATCTCATTATCCACAACAGGTGAGAACTCTAGAGACTCCATTAACCTTTTCCACTCCCTCATCATGTTTAACACCATGTGCAGTATGGAGTCCAGCACAGCGAACATACCTGCAGTGCAGTCACATGGTTTGCTTTATATGTAAAAGCACACAGTGCTAATGCCTTCGATCAAAAAAAATAGTAATCTTTGCATTAATTTTTTTTTATTTGTTTATTTTTACACATTACTTGATTGTATTTGGTATCAATGAAAAGGCTAGACTCTGACTTTTCCAAAGAAACCTAACTTGAGCTTGTGCGGTGTAAAAATAAGAAATGTAGAATCTAAAGTACACTTGGCACTCATGCTGCAGAGTGGTAGTTTAAGAGTTTCAATGAAACAATGCGTAATAACGCAATGTGCCTTCACCTCCACACTTGCCCACTTGCTGGCTAAAGCAGGGACAGCACGGTGAATATTACTGCTGCAGTAGGCCCTGCAGTAGTTGGGTCCAGTCTGCCTGATTTAGTATGGGGGGGTTGATAGAGAAGAGAAGTGGTTGTGCCTTCCTGTTTAGGTGGCAAAGGGGATTTCCTCTCTGACGCAGGTTTGTCATTGTCTTTGGATGTTTCTTTGCAAAGTGGCTCCCGTAACAAATTTCTCAATGGTGGTGACGGCAAGCAAAAAAAGTTATGGTTGTAAAAAATTGCAAAGTCTGACGAATTTGTTTCCACAACAATACAATCAAGAGGTAATGCTCAGGCAGAGGGAGTAAAAAAACAAAAAACACCCCCAACAACTAGCAATTCTAGAGCAACCCTGAGCAAGATGGAGCCTAAACAACTAGGAATGCTTCCTAAAATGAATCGATCCAAAGAATTTTTTTTTGTAAAGGAGCAGATCAGTGCCAAAACCATAAAATTTTAGATCCCAAGAACAGCCGTGAGCAGATCAGAGCCTGGAAAAAATTGGGAATGCTTCCAGAAATGAGTAGATCCACGGAAAAATTTAAATGGAGCAGTCCCGAAAAGATCAGCTCCAAAGACATTGAATCCAACTCCCCAAAACAAGTGAGGGGTGCGCCCCTGAGTGGGGGGGGGGTGGTGGAGGTCAAGATGTCAACAGTACACTGAGGAAAGGGTTGTAACAAAGAGGAAGGGACAGATCCTTTGCTCACCTGAGACAGACCCCCTTGATGGTTCTGGTGGAGGTTAAAGGAGAAGGGATCAAGTCATTGGAAGGTCCCAGTGCCAGTACACTTGCTGGGTAATCTCTTATTTTAGCGTCTTTAATTCCCTATGGAAGAATCAAGCATCTTAAAGGAACACTCTACTCAAAAAATCACCCCCCGTTTTTTTATCCGAACCTATCCCTATTCCCTTAATAAATCTTTCGTTTTTATTTTTTTTCTTGTAACTGTAATACTTACCCTAAAATCCTCTTGTTTCCAGCGGCGTTTTTTTTATTTTTTTATACTCACCTCCCTCCTCTTCCGCTCCCGTCCTTCTTCTTGCTTCTTGGCTTCTGGTTTACGTGAGAAGCGCGCATGCGCTCCTCTCACATAAGCCAGCCAATCGGCAGGCTTCCTCCCGGCTCCCTCTGAGGATTAGTGTTGCGCGCAAGAGGATGCTCGCAACACTAACCCTCAGAGGGAGCCGCCAGCTTCTGCGGTGAGTTGGAGACGTCATCGCGCTGAAAGCGTGATGACGTCTCCTACTCGGCAAAAGTCGTCAGAAGCGGGAAATATGATTCCCGCTCTGCTGACTGACAGCTGGGAGGGCGGAGTAAACTCTCTGCCTCTCTCAGCTGTTTTCAGCATTTTCAGCTGAACTGCCGAGCGGAGGGAGGGGGGACAGAAGGCAGGATACTCCGGGCATCATGACCACCTAAAATAGCTTAGGTGGTCATGTTGCTTAGAGTATCCCTTTAAATTCCAGCCACTGATGAACACCTTGCAACAAATGTTTATAAACACAATGTTGCAAATTGAAGTAATTGCAGACAGCTTGAAAAAAAAGCTACTGTTAGGCTTTCCCTGCACAACTGAGATTACCATACATTTCTATGAAGTATTTTGGCGTATTTAACCCCTTAGTGACCAGGCAGTGTTACGATTGTCTGTCCGTAAGTGCCCACTGCTGTTTTTTACGTTTCTGCACCGTTTGTGTATCATATCGAATAATTTACTTTAAATAAAATTTAAAAAATATGAAAAAAAATGGATAACCCACACTTTTTCAAAATTTAATCCCCAAAATCAAAAACTATCAAAATTGTCCTGAGATTAGAAAACCAAAATTTTTACATGTTTTTCCTTTTGACCCCTTCACTGCTGAGCCATTTCAACTCTGTGCGCTGAGCTCATGTTGACTCTTTTATGCTCGTCATGTTTAAACGTCAATTAAAGTCCTATTTTTTTTTTGCTGCTCTGGATTGGGAGATCCAAAGGATCCCCCTAGCACCACTTGGCAGCTAGTGGGTTAACTGGCTGACTAATGTAAATCACGTCAGTGGGTGGGGAGATGACTCGGAGGCTTGGCTGACATCAAAGATGTCAGCCACTTCCGATTTCGAATAACGATTCGGCACCTAAGGGGTTAAAGAGAGCCACCACTGAAAAGGGCAGACTGTGCCCTCATCAGCGGTGCCGCTCTTTCTCTTCTATGTGGAGCTGTTTGTTTCACATTTAACAATGTTGGCGCTGGGGGGGGCACCATCGCCATGGCCGGGCCCCATAAATACATGGGGCAGGCATCAAGCATGCCAGACCATCGTGGGAGCCTGGCCAGAGAGGTGAGGAAGGGGAAGTTAAAAGGACCATAGTCCTTAGTACATCCTGAGGAAAATTCCCCAGACCATGTATGTCAGTGGTCCTTAATGGGTTAATTATTGTCGGTATTTGAGACTTATATTAGCAAGCCTAGACACACCAAGAGGGTCTCAAATACCTTATAGGGGGACATGGGAGCACTGGACTGAATTCTGCCTGGGTGGAGGCACTATAGACACAACAGAAATCACAATCCACCTCTATGAAGTATTTTAGCGTATTTAATTATTGTCGGTATCTTAGACTATTATATTAGGAAGCCTAGGCACGCCAAGAGGGTCTCAAATACCTTTTTAGGGGGACATGGGAACACTGGGCTGAATTCTGCCTGGGTGGAGGCACTATAGACACAACAGAAATTACAATCCACCTCTATGAAGTATTTTGGCCTATTTAATTATTGTCGTATTTGAGACTTATATTAGGAAGCCTAGACACGCCAAGAGGGTCTCAAATACCTTATAGGGGGACATGTGAATACTGGACTGAATTCTGCCTGGGTGGAGGCACTATAGACCCAACAGAAATCACAATCCACCTCTATGAATAATTTTAGCGTATTTAATTATTGTCGGTATCTTAGACTATTATATTAGGAAGCCTAGGCACGCCAAGAGGGTCTCAAATACCTTTTTAGGGGGACATGGGAACACTGGGCTGAATTCTGCCTGGGTGGAGGCACTATAGACCCAACAGAGATTACCATCCACCTCTATGAAGTATTTTAGCGTATTTAATTATTGTCGGTATTTGAGACTTATATTAGGAAGCCTAGACACACCAAGAGGGTCTCATATACCTTATAGGGGGAAATGGGAACACTGGGCTGAATTCTGCCTGGGTGGAGGCACTATAGACACAACAGAGATTACCATCCACCTCTATGAAGTATTTTAGCGTATTTAATTATTGCCGGTATTTAAGACTTATATTAGGAAGCCTAGACACACCAAGAGGGTCTCATATACCTTATAGGGGGATATGGGAACACTGGGCTGAATTCTGCCTGGGTGGAGGCACTATAGACATGTAGCACTCACTCCCGGAGGAGCCGCTGAATTTGAACCTCGGGTCAGTCTCCGCGCACTAGGGAATAAATATACTCCAGCACCATCATGGATTTTATAAATTATATAGTTTACTGAATAAACGGGCATATAATGAGTAACACGGTATTTGTATATATTTTTACAGTACTTCGTAATACGAGAAACACGCAGCGGAAAAGGAAAAATACAGTCCTTCGTAATGCGAGAAACGCGCAGCGGAAAAGGAAAAATACAGCCCTTCGTAATGCGAGAAACGCGCAGCGGAAAAGTGGAAAAAAGTATTTTTAACCCCTTAGTGGTTGGAGTGTGAGTCTCGTACAGGTTATGTCCCAAGGAATGTATGTGTATGTGTGTATTGGTACCCGGGCACAACATTCAACTGGCCAGTGAATCATTTAGGAGGTATCTTTGACTAGTCACGTTGGGGCCCTGTGGGTTTTGAAGAAACTGCAGCATGCTTTAGTATTTTACAACGGCCTGGAAGGCCTCTCACCCATCCGCCAGATACTCTGTGCTCCGCTCGACCCAGGACGTCTCTCCGCTCGACTTTGACTGGGGTTCTCTGTGTCACCGGATCCGCTGTCTTGCTTGTCTGTATCTGCCACAAGATGTCCAGCTCACCGCCTGCACTCCCTGTTAGATCGATCTGCGGTTCTCCTAACTCGGGGTCTAGCCGGAACCAGCTTCTTGTCCTCAGACCCCACAGCTTGGTATAGACAGATCTCTGCAGGGTCACTGTCCCGATCCCCCAGCACCAGCGAGGTAGCCCCTGCGCTCTGGCCTGTTCACGATTCTTAACACCTCTGCCTGCTTCCTTCTCCTTTCAGCTCCCAGCTCACTCTGAGCATGCTTTCCAGAGGCTGCTGATGCCTTTCCTTTCCTATCCACCCACTTCCTGTCCTCACGCAAAGCATCATGGAAAATGTAGTTCAGTGCCTTCTGTGTTTGTCCAGCATAATCTTACCATGGTCTCTGTCTCCCTCTGGTGGCCATTGCAAGTAAATGCAGCAGAACAGTCTTTTTAAACACAGCGCTACAGACACAACAGAGATTATCATCCACCTCTATGATGTATTTTAGCGTATTTAATTATTGTCGGTATTTTAGACTTTTATTAGGAAGCCTAGACACGCCAAGAGGGTCTCATATACCTTATAGGGGGACATGGGAACACTGGACTGAATTCTGCCTGGGTGGAGGCACTATAGACCCAACAGAGATTACCATCCACCTTTATGCAGGCCCGGATTTGCACCTCAGAAGCCTATAGGCACAGAAATGTGGAGTGCCCCTACCCCCCCAAACAAACAAAAAAGAAACATGCCAAAATTGCTATTTAAATTTTTGTTTTGAGGCTAAGAAAACAAAAAATAATTTAAAAAAAGGAAAAACTGTTTTTCTCGGCGCTCAAATCAAAAGAAGAGGCAGAATCTGTTGCCTTTTGTTGAATTAGTTATAGTTACAAGTATTGTATTATAATGCGCCAACAAATTCCTTAGCGCTGTACAATGGGAGAAACAGAATAACAAATATACATATGTTACAGACACGGAACAGAAGGAGGGAGGACCCTGCTCGAGAGCTTTCAATCTAAGAGGAGAGGGGTGACACATTAAGTGAGGGCAAATAGGGTATTTGAACTAGCGTGTTGCATGAGGATTGAATGGGCAATGGAGCAAGAAATGTGCAGTGGGGGATCATGGAGTGATCTATAGCAATGCATTTTCAGAGGACTTCAAGGACTGGAGAAACGGGCAAGTCTGCCATTGTGGTGGAGGGAGCAGTGGCGTCACTAGGGTTGGTGTCACCAGGGGCGGATCCAGAAACAGGTTTCGGGGGGGGGGTATTCTACCAGTTTTGGCTAAGAGCTGGTGTTGGGTTCGCAGTGACAGTGTGACATCCAGGGCCCCAGGTGGCGATCGGTTGGTCCCCGGGTGCATGGTGCCGCCGGCTGGCCGAGTGCCAGGAGCTCCAGCGGCACCTGGCGCAGCTGTGGCTGATCAGGGGGCAGGTCACGGCGTGACTGATGACGCGGAGCCGCCGGGACCCTTAAATCAGGAGTGCGCGCTGTACGCCTTGCCTTGCCTTGCCGTGGAGTTTCATTCCCGCATCGCTGCTTTACTAAAATATTGTGCATACTCGTTACTGACCCTGCTTTGTTTTGAGGACCCGATCTGTTGCGGACTTTGCCTGCCTATACAACTATTCTCTTTCTCTGTGCCCCTGTCTGGTGTATCTGCTGCTGGTGTGTCCTATTGATCCTGCCACATATAGTAGCGCAGTACAAGTGTTTCTAAACGTTGCTGACCAGGTTTGTTATCACGATTGTTCTCTCGCTGTACCCCTGTCTGTTGTGTCTGCCATCAGGTGTTCTTCTGGTGCGCTTCCATCCTGCCATGTACTGTAGCACAGTACAAACTTATATAGAACTCGGCCTGTGGTGCCTATTGCTGGTGCTGTCTCTCTGGCATTTGTGGCTGCTAGAGGTTAGGGTTTAGTGGTCCCGACCATCCTAAGGATCGGAGGTTTAGAGGTCTGTCACCAGGGATCCTACCCAGTGGCGTCGCTACGTGGGGCGGGGGGTGCGGCCCGCACCAGGTGACACCCACCCTTAGGGTGACACCGTCACCCTAAGGGCAGGTGTCTCACCCTGCGCCGCGTGTTCGCTCCCTGCGAGCTTCCAAAGCAATGCAGCTTCGGCGCTCGCCTGGGGGAAACACGTCACCAGCCAATCACGGCTGGTCACGTGGCTCCCCCAGGCGAGCTCCCAAGCTGTACGACACCGGATGCTCAGAGGGAGCGAACACGCGGCGCAGGAGGTGAGCTTGGGCATATCCATGTGCTGGGCCATTATCCATGAGCTGGGGCATATCCATGAGCTGGGGCATATTCATGAGGTGGGGCATATCCATGAGCTGCTGGGGCATATCCATGAGCTGCTGGGGCATTATCCATGAGCTGGGGCCATTATCCATGAGCTGGGACCATTATCCATGAGCTGCTGGGGCAAATCCATTAGCTGGGGCAGTATCCATGAGCTGGGGCAGTATATCCATGAGCTGGGGCAGTATATCCATGAGCTGGGGCAGTATATCCATGAGCTGCTGGGGCATATCCATGAGCTGGGGCATTATCCATGAGCTGGGGCATTATCCATGTGCTGGGGCAATATCCATGAGTTGGGGCAGTATCCATGAGCTGGGGCAGTATCCATGAGCTGGGGCAGTATCCATGAGCTGCGGCATATCCATGAGCTGGGGCAATATCAATGAGAGGAGCTGGGGGCATAGCCATGAGAGGAGCTGGGGCAAAATCCATGAGAGCAGCTGGGGCAGTATATCCATGAGAGGAGCTGGGGCAATATCCATGAGAGGAGCTGGGGCAAAATCCATGAGAGGAGCTGGGGCAAAAATCCTTGAGAGGAGCTGGGGTAATATCCATGAGAGGAGCTGGGGCAATATCCATGACAGGAGCTGGGGCAATATCCATGAGAGGAGCTGGGGCAGTATCCATGTGTGCTGGGGGCAGTATCCATGTGTGCTTGGGGCAGTATCCATGTGTGCTTGGGGCAGTATCCATGTGTGCTTGGGGCAGTATCCATGTGTGTTGGGGGCATATCCATGAGCTG